>OY776276.1:117086362-117198862 GCA_963675445.1 Linnaemya vulpina | reverse complement strand
CAGCGAAAATATACAAATTCCTAAGTATTTAAATATAAATATGTTGTACCTTTGGACTAATTACATAGATATAATACGTTTTCTTGTTGATTTTATTCTGAAGTGAATAGAACATTTATCTGATGATATGCAGATGAGTGTTTTTGTACTGATTTACTTTTGGTTTTCATCCTGATTCAAAAATACTTATAATTACGTTAATTAAAAATATAAAACCCCATACTAATAGGTATAAACACAACAAAATGTTAAGTCGATTGTGGAAATTATTATTACAAATATAAATACACAGTATGTCGTACGTTGCTTAGATTTATAAATATTAATTAATAAATTTTATCGTCAAAGTGAGCACACATACATACAACCATGCATATATTTTGTACTAAAGAACAATTAAATGATGTTATCTGCCGTATTTAAAAATTTATTTTTTTTCGAAAGTTATTGGTAAGCATCATATATAATATTAGTTTTGCATGTATTGTATATGCATGTACATATTTAGGTACATGCAATTGATGCATTCGAGTTTTGGTAGCCGAATGATCTTGCAGGTCCAGCTGCAAGTTTGCCCCTATTTGTGAAGATCCCCTACGCAAACAATGATTTCTAGTTCAGCGCGACTTTCAAATATACTTTCGAATTTGTTGGACTAGGTTCAAAGAAAATTAGGAAAATTCAAACAGAAATTCTTAACGAATATCTGGAGTAAAGAAATAAATAAAATGTACTACATTCTACGTTATATCCATTTAGAGGAGCTTATTCAGTAGTGAAACGTACAACTTTGTGTAGAAAGCTGTTAAATCTACTTTCGACAACTGAACAATAATATGCAGACCTTTTCTATACGTAGTCTCTTTTACAATACTGTTATTTTTATTACACGAAAACGTAAATTGTATTACGATAAATATACAAGAAATGATTTATAGAAATTTGATGCTATAATTCAACGTGTGTAAACTATTTACATACGTAGGCATGTAGTATGCTAGAATCTACATGATGGTCCGTAATCTCTTAAATTTTTTTAACGAAATACATTACGCTAAAGGGATATGTAATATTTGCATATATGTATATGATTCATAATATTAGGTTTCGCTATTTCAATTCGATATTATATCGAAAGCTGTTTTAATATCGGTTAATTGCAAAAGATGCTTCCGATTTTTAATGGTCCCTTTATGTTGAAGTTATTTTAAATTCATTAGTGCACATGGCTGACTCTAATTACAAACTAAATGTGAAATTTAATTCTACAATTTATTGAGTGTAGTTATAAAGGCAAAGTAAAGAAACAAATAAACGAACAGAATTGGTACATTTGCTTATTAAAAAATTTTCAATTCAAGAGAAATCAACGACTGCAGTTTTGAACGATTTCGGACGAAATAAAATTAAAACAAATTCAGTTCGGTTCTTAATTCAACGGACACCGTGCGCAGGTATATAAAGTACTCCAACATCTCTAAGGAGATGTCACTTTTAATTGTTACTTCATTGAACGCAGGCAGATTCGATCAGTAAATTTATTCAGTCAACATGAAACTTATTGTGGCTTTGATCAGTATCTTTGTTTTGATTTTTGTATCTGTACAAGCTGTTGATAAAACAGGTATTTTTTTATTATAAAAATTTCTCCGTTTGTTACGGGTGAAACCGTTTTAATTAATTATATGAGACTTCAAAGATAAATGTTAAATATTTTAAAACAAAATTTTAGATAAAAAAATATTGTTTATTATCTTCTAGCCTGTTTGCAGAATAAGGACGTTGGACCTTGTCGGAAATCTGACTTGAAATACTATTATGATTCCGAAAAGAAGTCCTGCGAAGAATTTTTTTATGGCGGATGCCATGGCAACGACAACCGTTTTAACACCATAAAAGACTGTGAAAAATTGTGCCTTTGAAAAATAATTGTGTTGTTGTGATAGAAAATTTAAGCTTGTTGTTGTTTAATTAAATTTTTAGTTTTACTAGCATTTATTAAAACAAGTTTCACTTAATTGTTATGTTACATATCGATGGTCTCAAGTAGAAAGTTCCAAACCCGTATTTTCAAAGATGTGAGTTTGTCATTGATTCCAATACATATCACACAAATACAAGTCGTTTCAAATAATTAGTGTGATACTATCAAAAATAACGATTTTATAAGCAGTTGATAATTACAGTTTCTATTGTGGTTTTATATTAATCTCTGAATTTACAAATATGTGAATTAGAGCCGTTTTACGTGAGCCAAACGAAACATACATGGATATGAATATATTTAAACATGTCTACAAACATTTATCTATTCAAATTTCAGTACAATTCAAATATAAATCTCGATCAAATGTCGTAATTTGGCGCCTTTTGTGTGTTATGTGCTTGTTAATGGAAAATTGTACAAAAAATCGGCTAGATAAATAAAGGCAATACGAGATGCAAAACTGGAAGATATGATAACAGAAAGTTTATCGGACTTAATAAATGTCAAAATTTATATTTAAATAATTTTGGAATTGTAAGTTGGCTGTTATAATAAAACGATTTACTTATTGTGTGTAAAATGAACTAGAGGCCATTGAACTAGAATTTGTACCGAGAACGTAGGAAGTATCACGTTGCGTGGCCACAGCCGTACGTTGATAACGGGCAATATGATCTAAAGAGTGTGGCAAAATTGGACGCACACTATGCATTTCCAGCAAAGTTAAGTTATCCAACTTCGCATAAGTACCTTCTCCTTTAATGAATGAGTCAATAGAAGTCCGCAGTTTGGACTCACGTATATCAAATATGTCTTTAATCATTGTACGAATTTCCTCACATCTAGGCACATCATCTGGAGCTGTACTCATGATCAATTGAGCTTCAATCATATAATGCTCGCTAGGCATTTTTGTGAAGAATCTTGAAAGAAAAATATCTTAGATAACAGCTAGGTTTAATTTTTCATTTATATGAGCATAACGTACTTAGACCTCTTTTCTTCCTCTTTAATTTCATCCAACAACTCCAAATCCATCCATTCCGGCGGCACTATTCGACATTTTTGTTGCTTCCTAAGATGTATTCCCAACCAGAGGGGTACGTGTACAGGAATACCGGCGCGAAACGGTCCCACACTTCCCGAAATCAAATGCAGTGGTTCAAATGAAAATTTGGGAACGATACCAATTGTAGACTTTTCACCAATAAATTCTATGATGCAAGGTTCCATTTTATTTCTTTCTAAATTAAATAGAGCCAAATAATTAATCCAACAGAACTACTCCTTTAATGCCGCCAAAAATATATAAACATAAATAAACATCAAACAGGTGTTTAGTGGTATTAATGAACTGCAGCAAGACGAGTTGACTATAGGTAGCATTAATTTGCAACCCTGCTGAAAGTGAATTCGCCTTGAACTGCAGTTAAGAAACTGTGTAGTGCTGCCAGACAGAAAAAAAGGTTTATAAAGAAGCTCGCTATCGGTTGGATTATATATATATATATATATATATATATATATATATATATATATATTTATATACATATTCTTGAAAAGATGACATGATTCTTTGATACTGCTTTTATATCGCCATATATACCTGATATAAGAGGTTTATAGCCCAACTCTATGGTATGCCAATTTTCGAGCGACTTCGCAGTAACTCGGTCTGGCATCTTTATTTCTTAACTTAACTTACAGCTGGTTTTCTATACGGAATATAATATTGTATGTAAAAGTAAAATATTTAAAACAAGCAAAGTTTAGAAAAAATTCGTAATCATAATGAGTGTCAGTGAATGTGATATAGAGCAGGATTCTAGGGCATTGGAAGACAACGGAATTTATAAAGAAAATAGAATTCATTTTACCAAAGAGGTGAAGCTAGTTATTGACAAGGTAATGGGTATATGCATACATACATATATATACAAACAACAGCCATACATGTAATTTACATTTCAATTACATATGCACTTAAAAGGTTTTGAAATCTGATGACCCTATGGATGCACCCGACTTCAATTCTGTTGATTATATAAATCAACTCTTTCCGAATGAACAATCTCTTGCATCTATTGACGAAACCATACAACGCATGCAATGCGAAGTTTCAGTTATTGACGACAATATACGTTCTGTTGTCCGAGGACAAACAAACACCGGACAGGATGGTCAGATAGCATTGTATGAAGCGCAAAAGACTATTACTACATTATACGATCATATAATTGATGTTAAAAGTCGTGCTGAAAAAACGGAAGAAATGGTGAAGGAAATTACACGAGACATTAAGCAGCTTGATTGTGCAAAACGAAATTTGACTTCGGCCATTACCACTCTTAATCACTTGCATATGTTGGTGGGAGGAATTGAAAGTTTGGAAAAACTAATAGAAAAACGCTGGTATGGGGAGATCCTGAATCCTCTACAGGCTATAACGGAAGTTAATCAGCATTTTCAGCAGTATTCCGATATAGAAGAAATTAAGAATCTTTCGCAAAGTGTGGACCGCATACAAGTGGCATTGGCCGAACAGATAACGCAGGATTTTAAAGAAGCTTTTTCCTTTAAGTCTGCAAGCAACAATGCACATCAGCGATTGGGTTTAAACCAGCTATCCGATGCCTGTAAAGTTGTGTCAGTATTGGATCCAAAAGTGAAAAAAGAACTTTTGAAATGGTTTATCGCACAACAATTAGAAGAGTATCTGCAATTGTTTCACGAAAACCAGGATATTGCATGGTTAGATAAAATAGATAAGCGATACGCTTGGCTAAAGCGACATCTTCTCGATTTCGAGGATAAATTTGGCAACGTTTTCCCCCTAGACTGGGAAGTATCCGAAAGAATAACTGTAGAGTTTTGTCGCCTAACACGAGAACAATTGAGTCAAATAATGGCCAAAAGAGCGCATGAAATTGATGTGCGTCTACTACTGTTTGCCATTAATAAGACACAGGCTTTCGAGCAGCTATTGTCAAAAAGATTTACTGGAATCACCTTGGGTATTAATACAGTCAACTCCGAGAAAACAGTGGCAGCTAATGAATTATCAAATATTACTACACAATCTGCTGTTGTGTTTCACGATCAAATCGGTAGTTGTTTTAAAAATCACCTGGATATCTACATAAAAAGTATTGATCGCAATTTATCGGAACTTATTGATAAATTTGTTGAACAAACAAAGGAACCTTTTAAAATGGGCGAAGCCAAAACTACAGTTTACCCTAGGTATTTAATTGGTGTGATTATCTGTTTTTATGACATTAATGTCTTTTTTTATAAAATCTGATTTGTAATTAGTTCTGCTGATCTATTTGTATTTTATAAAAAATGTATGGTTCAATGTACCCAACTGAGTAATGAACAACCCATGTATGAACTGGCAATGGTGTTTAAAAAATATTTGCGGGAATACGCTAGCAAGGTGTTGGAGTTTAGTATACCGAAATCAATGCCACTTACAACATCAATTGGTAAGTGATGATTATATTATTAATATTATTTTACATTCATTATTCAATATGCTTTTATTGTTTGATTTTCTTATATTACACGTAAAAAATAAAACATTATCTTAGAACTGTACGCTTTAAGTTTTCACATTTGTCCACATACATTTTATAAATATTCTGGAGACATTTCGAGAGTTTAATTTCTTTTTTGTATGTTGGCTTGCACCATATCTTGATATATAACATTAAGTTAAAGTAATTTTTGCTGCATATAAATTTCAAAACATCTATCCTCTAATGTACTTTATCTTATTGTGTTTTACGATAAGGACATTGCGAATTGTGTGGCAAAATCATATACTGCAGTATTATCGCTATGAATAGAATATACATTAGTCTCGTACGTTGTATTCTGGGTATGAGTTATCGGAAGTAGAAGATTTTATAGAAATTAATTAGCAAAAATAAAATTTATTTTGGACTATATTTAAATATAATCCAACCTTTACTTGTTGACGATATATTTTTTTTAATAACTTCCACTGTTGTACATACACTCATTCATATGCATGTACATGCAATTTTACATATATATACACATAAATTTTTCGTTTTTCATACATATAATACATGAAGCCTAATTTATAATAATTATTTGGTGTTTATAGAAACAAACTTATGTACATAAACTATTTTGATAAACTTGTTATTAATTTTGATTAATAAGTCTGTCTTACATAAAATATATAATTTCGATGACTATTATATATGAACTATTTAAAACACGTTCATAAATTATTTAATACGTCATTAATTTAATGGTGGACATTGGAAATATTATGTAAAATATTTTCTGATTTGTAGCTTTTTACTTAATTTAACATTTTGCCCTCATCTCACTTTCATTTATTTCAAAATAAAAAAAACTTGCACTAACATATCACAGCAATTGCATGTAATAAACTGTTTTTAAGTGTTTAAATAATAAATAAAAATGGGTAAATAGATTTGAAAAAAGAATAAATTTATCAGGAAAAAGTATGTCTTTATTGACACGTGATATGCAGAATCTGTCTACCGCTGCCGGTCAAGTTATACACAATTTCTTAAAGGAAGGTGATGTGCAACGTTTTTCAAAAGATGATCTCATACGCATTTGCTGTGTACTAACCACCGCAGAGTATTGCTTGGAGACGGTACAACAATTGGAAGAAAAACTTAAAGAGAAAGTTGCTACGGCTTATGTCAATAAAGTTGATATGTCGGAAGAAAAAGATGTGTTTCATCGGTAAGACTATATCAATTTCATTCTAATCGGCGTATATACATACATTAATTAAATTTCCATATTTTGTGTGTTTAAGTATTATTTCAAATTGTATTCAATTGCTGGTTCAGGATCTGGAAGCAGGCTGTGAATCATCGCTGCAAGCCATGTCTAAAGTACAGTGGCATACGATTAACAATGTTGGCGATCAGAGCGCTTTTATTTCAAGCATATGTTCCAATTTCAAGCAAACTGTACCCATATTGCGTGACAATTTATCAAGCACCCGAAAATATTTCACTCAATTCTGTCATAAGTTTGTTAACGTTTTTATACCGAAATATATCAACGTCTTGTATAAATGCAAATTGACGTTGTCGGATGGTTCTAACAACGTTTTGGGGTGCGAACAGTTATTATTGGACACTCATAGCTTAAAAACAGCCTTAGTCGATTTGCCTTCCGTTGGTTCAAGTGTAAATCGTAAAGCTCCCACTTCATATACCAAAGTGGTTGTTAAAGATATGAGTCGTGCTGAGATGATTATCAAAGTAGTAATGACTCCCGTTCAACCACCAGCTCATTTTACACAACAAGTATTGAAATTACTGCCAGATGTTACTATTGCTGAATATCAGAAGATTTTGGACATGAAAGCGATCAAACGTGTAGATCAGTTACAACTAATTGATCTTTTTAAACGCACTGCCTCAACAGCTGCTTTTGCGGGCTTAACACAATCTCCTGATAATGGATCAAACGTCGAATTTAACACAACAAATTCAGTTGAAGCGGGTACAGATAATATAATGGTTGATGCCACTAGTGTTGAAAGTTCGACACCACCCCAACCTCCTACTAACAACACAGCCTCGACTCCTAAAAGAGCTTTTATCTTTAGTGTTGGAAGTTTTACTGGAGGAAGTAACACTGTGGATAAAAGTGGTGATGGTTCTTCACAGACGAGCAGTGATCGCGGTCGTATTCGTAAACTAGAAAATCTTTTAAAAAAAAGATTGCCTTAATAAGGTTATTGAATTTTTAATACATTTTGCTGCGTAACTTTTGTTCACAACATTCCACTATTTCTAGTTTATATACATATATATCTTTTAATTCTTTCAAATGCTAATAAAATGTCGCAATATACACATACATACATATAGTTTTTCCATCTGGGTGTTATTCAGAAACTTTTCCTTGAGTTTCGACCTCAAAATTATAAAACGCTTTTGCATCAAGAACTTTAAGAATTGCCTGTACAGTTAAATTTTTTATCTGCGCACTAGTTTCAGAGATTTACTTTCTGTTCGATGAATAAATAATACTTAAAACAAAAACAACTTTTAAAATTTGTTTTAAATATTATATATTCGATAGAACGATAGCTTTCGACATCAGCAAGCAGCCAATTACAAAAAGTCCTATAAGTTTATTGCTAAAAATTTTGAACAAAATCGAAAAGAAAAAAATATCCCCTTCTCACTCGCTTTACACCCTGGGTCGAAAAGAAAATCCATATTCAAATTAAACAAATCTTGCAAGTCGGCAACGTGTGGCTAAAACTAGGCTATTAAATAATGAAACGAAGAACATGATATAGTAAATGCAAAGCACCTAGTAAAAACGAAAACTATAGCGGCAAATATAATATTATTTTAATTATTCGTCACTTATAGAAGTTCTTATTTTTATGCAATTTTGTAACCAACCAATTGTATGATTTTTGTCGTGTAATCTCCTAATTTTGTTTTGATAAACATTAAAAATTCTATTAATTTGAAATAACATAGTGCACACTGGTTCGAAAAGAAATTTTCTTGCAATTGTGATGTTCTCTAAACTTAATGCTGTAAGCAAACTTGATTTTTTACACATGCATGCTCCCTCTGAATAGCCAGCTATTGAATGGTTTCTGATGCCTGTTATCCAAAAATATAACATAGTCGAGAATAAGTTTCGAAAAGCGCGATGCGCAGCTTAACTAATTAATAGTTCTGAATATAAATATTTAAAACAAAAGTACACCCAGCGAGTATGTTTAGTTCTCACGGCCCTTGAATTTTGTCTTTAAACAATCCGTAAAATGAACGCCTGTGGCAGCAGTATGCAGCATATTTTTCATCTATAAATTCGTGTGACTCTAAAAACCAACATCAAATGCCTGATTTAAAAATGAATGTAATTCCCGTATCTTATCTTAGCATTTTCTAAACCTCAACATCGACTTGAACTAAATTTGTTAGCGTGTGTGTCTGATTTCAATATGGGAATAATTTTAAATGATTTTATCTTCCACAGTGTTTCGTAAGGCAGTCTGCATGTGAATTTAGGATCTCCTCAATCTTTACAGAAAATAAAACAATTTTTTTAATAAAAGATTAGTTCTTATTTATGTGTATATATATGTATGTATGTATGCATCTATGTACGTATGTACATATTAATTTAACAGAATTAGTGTTACAAACTGTTTTCGTTTTAATAAACTAAAATAAACGTTATATGACTATGACTATTTTGTATTTCACAAAGAAAGTGCTTAACCGATTTTCATGAAAATACACATATTTTGAAACTAAAACTAAGATTTTTGTTTTGTGAAATTAAAAATATTATTAACAGAAAAAAACGAAGAACGTGAAAAATAAATTTGTAGCCAAAACGTCTTTTAAAATGTTTTGATCTAAATAAAAACAAAAGACTTAAGACACAAACTTCGCTAAAATAAATTTGGTTGGGGAATTGTGCCCTACAACTACATATTTTAAATGTACAATAAAAATATAAAAATAAAAATTCATAAAATTTTGTGGTGTTTGATGTTGACTTTGGTTTAATTCCAGCATGATTTTTCAACATCTTTATAGCTCTGCTTAAATAAACAAAACAGGCTTAAAGAGTTGTTTACTAAAATGTGGATACTTTTTCATTCTTAGGGTTATTTAGAATAAAAAATTTATTTGACTAATTAATTGTAATAGTAAATATATGAATTGGGTAAAAGCTCTCATTAAACTAAAAGTAGCAAACGAAGGCTACTTAAGCGAAGCTGTTTTGTAATATTTTTTTCTTTTTGGTATTAAACTTATAATTTTTCAGTACATTAATAATATTTCAAAAATACATATATGTATTTATTTATTTATATATACAAGAGTTGGATATGCTTAAAACTGAACTTGTGTCTTAATATGGTAATTTTAACTTTAGCTTAAATACACAGTATTCATAATAATGATAAGAGTTAAAACTACAATTTGTAGTATAAAAAAACTTAAACGGCTACAATTTTGCTGGGATCCACTTTGACTCTAAGAAATACAGTGTCGTCTTTTATAAAGGGACGCTTGTAGAGCAAATCATGAGATATAAAGCGTGGAAAACCGAAACCTAATTGATCTGGTTCATTAGAAGGGCGTTGAAAATTTTCCCAAGTTGGATCGGGTACAAACGACTCTGCTACACCACCTTGACCAGCCTGAGCTCCTTGTTCAAACAGTGTGAATGTTATGGAATGGGAGAAAGGCCATTTTAGTAAAGCATCATATTCTCCAGGCAATACTTTGATGTAAACCGAAACGTGGGTGTTTTCCCCCGGACCATTGCCATTTAAAAACATGGAAGCTTGCAATTTGTAACCGTATTGTGACGTATAAAATGGTGGTGATACCAATTCCAAACCATCTTTTCCCTTTGCTTCTGACATTTTAGAAGACCAGTCATTTATTTTCCATAATAAAGTGCCAGTGAAATTAATAGACAGTTTTGATACGGCTGATTTTAGCATTTGTATTTGATGGCCTTGTCTGGCTGACAAAGCCACCATCAGTGACAAATGTGATGCAGCATTGCTTTCCAAATGAGATTCTAACATGTGTCTGGGTCCCTTAAATCTACAGCCGGCCTCCTTAAACGTGCAAGATATGGCCAAGGCTTTGCATTCCTCTCTCAAGTGAGCTTCCATATCGGCACGAGCTATTGGACCCACGTCACAACGTTGTGGACATACCGCAGGAGCTCTGGGACACTGGTTGACATGCAAGGCCAAAGTGTCGGCTGAAAACTCTCTGTTGCAATGCAGACAACGTCTCAAACGTTTGGTACAATCCTTCGATTTGTGCAAAGTCATGCGGCCCCTCAATACCCTCTGGCCACACTTTGCCTCACAATAAATTGGTTCTTGTCCGCAAGTACCAGCATGTTCTTCCAGACCAGCACCCGAAAACTCGCTTTGACAAAATTCACACTTTGTGCGCCTCATTGTGCAAGTGTACTGTAAGTGATCTGTCATCATTATACGAGCGATCTGTGCGCCACATTTATTTGGACACTGAGTAGCATCATGTTTGCATACATTTAGATGACCCTGAAAATAAAAAGCAAACAAATTTCTTAAATCAAATATCTTTCTCTCAAACAAAATGTTTTTTTTGTGGCTTGTGAAATAGTAGAATTATTACCATCAACTTCCTTAAAATGACGGCTTGAATTCTTAAAATATTCCCACCTTAATCGTAAACTGCCCAAGTTTCTAAGAATCTTAATTTTTTTAACTTGGCTGCTTAATGGTCATAAAAATCCCATAAGCAATAAAATACTAGTAAAAAAATAATAAAGAAAACTAATTTAAATTAAGCTGTAGGCACCTATGAACGCTTTTGACCTCAGCACCTCAGCCACGCCAAACTGTTTTCAAACTGAGGAAAATAAATGAATTTGTTCATTGTTCAAGACAATTAATATATAAAGACTAGACCCGTTTTCTTGGAACAGCAAGACAAAAATTACATTTCGGCTGGTTTTTAATTAGACTTCTATTGCATTGACCGCTTCAGTTGTTAATAGTTTCATGAAAAGCATTTCTATATGTATTGACTTACCTTCAATTTCCTTAATTCGTCGGACCATGTGCAGCCCTGTTTGTGATGAATGCAAAACACCAGGGACCCCATTATGGCTTGCTTAGGATCAGGACCAGGATAAATCTAAAATGAACGAATCGTGTATGATTTAATAACCACTTGGCAAGCTTAATAATAAATTACTTGCTAACCTAAACGAGTAACTGAATTCATTTATGAAACACAACACAAATTAAACTCTTAACTCCTTCCTCTTTCAAATAAAAATTAAATTTTAACAAACATTTCAACAATTTCAGTGTGCGATAGCAAGTTTTGCCTCACAAGACTTTAAATGCATGAAGACATGATTTTAGTTACAAACGTTGGCCAGATTTGATCTTCTCGCACGTTGCGTTGGGTAGACCAAATGGTTAATTTTCACGAGTACATCAGAGTTTTTTATTGCCCTTTAATTTTCACTAACTTCCGTTGTTCGGTTCTATTCTATGCTGGCAATTTTGTTCTCCAATTGACCGTATAATTCTTGAAATTTAACTGATAAAATCTTAAATAAATTTTGTATTTTTAAGTCCAATAACTTAAATGTTTTATATTTCTAAAATACGCATTAAAAATATTGAAATTCGTAAAAGAAATGAAATAAATACAGTATTTTTCCCCCAACATATTTTTAGTTTTTATCTCACAAGGGAGACAGACCCTTGTGTGTAGCTAAAGTCCTGCATATGGCGTTTTTATGAGGGCTTTCAAGTCACTCTTTAGTTTTATCGCGTTTTCTTTGTGTTCAATTTCCAGAAAAGATAACACTCACTATTTTTTTCGTTTGCCATCTGCATTTGTAACCCCAACTCATTTTTCATAAAGGAAAGAAGCAAAATTGGATTCAATGCTGCTGCATTTCTGGATAATTGTACTTTCAGTTGCATGCATGATTGTTGTCTCTTAGTTTCTGCTGATTTTTTTTAATATTTCTTACACTTGCACTTCATACAATTGCTTATGCATGTATGCAAAGTTAAAGTTAACATTGTGTGCTTTTTACAACACATCCGGTTTGATTAAGTAAATGTTATGAATTGTTCATTAAAGCATTTTGAGGCAGACTGCATAAAAACCAAAAATGTTGGTATTTATGAGAGCAGAGAACTGCTTAGAATATTTATATTGAACAGAATGGTGAAATGATGAATTCTTAGTATATCTTAATTGAATTAGAACTTCAGACGACCTTACACGCCTTCTATTATATTTTTCTTGCAAAAATGTTTGAAACACGATTAGAGACAACAACGAAACTCGCTAGTCTCTAAAATTATTAGGATAAATATGTAAATTAGATAGTCCACGACAATAAAGTTGACCTAAATTAAGACTGTATTAAGTATAAGTTGCTTAGGGTTAAGCTAAGAAAGTGCCGAAACGAGATGATACGTTCTACTAAAGCAAAAATTGATACAAGTCCCAGAAAAAGTACACCAATCAGACATTTAATTAATTATGAGACAAGATATATAATTTTAACTTGTGACTTCACGCAAGAAACTAAAATATTTTTTATTTTAGATTTTCATATAAAAAACCTCTGAAAGAAATCATACATTTTCGGTTCTGCTTTAGTTTTAAAGGCCATTAATCATAAAAGCTGTGAAACAATGCAGTTTTTCTCTGGACTGGAGAATTTAATTGTGTAAAACAATTAAATTATTTACTTATTTCTGTGAGTTCCTTTTCGAGTTGGCAAATTAAATTTTAAATTACGAATTGTTGGTAACTTTAAACTTAAAAAAAAAAAATTATAAATAAACTCCAAAGACCATTAACACATTGTGGTGTAGAATTACTTTGAATTCTAACAATTATATGAGCTTTATTTGCAATTGAATACAATTTATTTTAGTTTCTTACAAAATATTTCTACAAATGAAATTTTATATAGAATAAATTTACTCCCCTTTGAAAATGACAAAAATATTTTTCCACGATAAGTTTGAAGAACGTACATAAATAAATAAAATAATGGCATCAATGAAAAAAAGGAAAGAAAAACACAAACGCACATGCATTTGCCCGTAGACCAGGAAACTTAAAGTTTTGTGGGTTACGAACAACACAACTCCCAAGTGGGCAATAAATAACTTTAAAGTCATCAAACTTTGTTGAAAAAAGTACGCGTATAATAAAAATGTTTAGGTCTATTTTAGAGTACACATTCTTGTGTTTGAGTTTTTTCTTTTTGAATCAAACGTAGCATGGGTCTCTTGGAAGCTACTACTGATTAGTTAACAATGTGTTTACAATAAATGATTGAGTTTCAGACACACAGACAGACGGACTTTGCCTGCCAGTCGTGTTGAAAGTCGTCAAAAAAGAAAAAATATTTATGCATTCATTTCCGCTTGTAAACGAACGAGTGGATGTTATTTCTTTCCAATTTCAATATTTTTTTATAGAAGAATGATTGCTTTGCATCTCTCTGTATACAGTTTGTTTGTATGTGCTTAATGTTTATTTATTTATTTATTACTTTTCTGTAAATCTAAAAAATAAATAGAATTTATAATAAAAAAGCTTAGCATGGGCCTGGCTGTCTCATTGTGCATTTGTTTCAGAGTTTAATAACTCGTGTCTGATTTCTGTATGTTACCGGCTGTTGTTTATTTATTTTCTGGTTAGATTTACGTAATAAAATAAAATAAAATAAAACTGATGATTTCAAAGAAATGCACGTGTTGTTGGTTGTTCTTTTTCTATGTCTACCGTATTGTTATTCCATTTTTGAAAGTAGCTCAAATATTTATCTAAAAATTTATCACAAACTAAATTTTAGGTGCCTCGTGTTTGATATCTTTCAGATTAGTGTTCTTAATCCTTATTTAAACAACAGGCACTTTTATTTAGAGGTTTCCCTTGAACTCACCGAAGTCATAGAATTTATAAGTATGAACATAAATGGACTATTTTATTTTAGAGAACAGGCATGAAAGAATCCATGACATTTCTAAATTTTTTAGTTATTTTCTAATCCGAAACTGCTCATAAATTATGAGATAGTTCCGCCTCGCCTGATACGTATTTAATTTTTTTTTGCGCTCACAGGTAATAAATAATATTTAGCTTTCCCACGTACTGACGGAAAGTTTCCACGATATAATTTTTTTAAATAATTTTTTTTTATTATTTGTGATTCAATTTACAGACGAGTGAAAAATTCAATTTGTCTTAATTTTCAAATACATATCTATTGATTTTAAAAAACTTAAAATGTAGCTTTTCGAATTTAAATTTGATTCAAATAGATTTTACGAAAATATATCTCTTGAGAAAAGTTAAATGCGTAAATGGGTTCCATAACTAATTCATGATAACCACTGTATTTGCCAGATTTCAATACAAAATATAAATGAAAATCACTTTATTTTCGAACAGATCTCGTATGTATTTCATATACAGTTGAAGTGTGTTTTAAAACATGCTCCTCATACAATATTTATTTTAAAACATCCACCAAGTCCGCATTTATTTTTTTTTAATTTTGAATAAAGTTCTTTGTAAAAAGTACATTTAAAAAGTAGACTTAAAAAAGAGCCGTGAAAGAAAGTTCAAAAAAGGCGTTTAAAAAGAAACCCATATTTAAGAAAGTAGTCGTTAAAAACGAACATTTAAAAAATATATGTATATTAATTTTTAAAGTACAATAAATATATTTTAAAAAATGCTAATAGAAAAACATTTTTAAACCAATCTTTTTAAAGAAAGTATTAAATTAAATGTTCTGTTCATACATACATAATTACGCGCACATTTAAAACATATAAATACATATTATATTATTTCATGATATTTTTATTTGCTTCTTAATTTTTTTCTTCCAGGTAAGTTTTCTGTCAACATTTTTTTACACAATTAACAGTCATAATAATATAATCATGCATTTTTCGATTATGGAACTATAATATCCGGTGTAACTTCTTAAACAAAAACAGCTGATCGTTCAAATATGTGTATACACGTCTATGGGAGTATGTGTGCAGAATATGTATATATTTATTTGCGTGCGGGTCTGTAAGTTTTTCTAATACTAAAATATTTCAAAAATATTGAAACGACACTAGGAAAAAACAAGTTTTAGCTAATGATTTGAGAGAATAAAAAATAAAATGTGGGGAATAGAATTAAAATCAAACAAAAAACTAGTTTTCAACAAAGAGAGCAGCTGATTTGAAATGATGTGTAGGGACGTGTGTGATGTTGTGTTTTGTTCAGTTAAATATTCGACAATGCAAAATATCAAAACGAATAAAATTTAAAAATTTAGCCAACTTTACAGCAGCCCGACTTAGTGACTGATGGCAGTGCGATGATATAGTTTTTGTTGTTGTTTTTATTCCATCAATATATCTATGAATTCCTATTGGTAATTGTTTAGCGAACAAAAGAAGCCACGTTTACACAGGCTTATGTTGCAACTACGAACTGCAACAAAGTACAAAACCATTAACATTCTCACGGTGTTTACCTATTTTGAGCATGCCTTAACAAGTCTCTACAACTATGCAATTAATAAGAATTTGTCTGTCCTTGCGTCTGTTTTTCCTCGTCCTCAACTACTTCGGTTGTACTTAATTTTTCAGTTCTTTTGTTTCTTCAGTTGCTGCCTATTCTCTTTTTGGTTCTCTGAGAGGCAGGTGGATATTTGTTGGCGATAAGTTGTTATTGTTGCCATACAATACGCAGCTGCTGCTTGGGCTGCAATTTTGCCATTGTTTTATTTAACAAAAAATGCATTCACAGTTATTTAAAAGTATGAATTTGTATGCGTTTTGTTGTTGTTGTTGTAGTTGTCAAAGTTAAAAGTTTTAAACCTGTTGGTTGTTGTAGGTTAACACCGAACTGCAAACAGAAATCTAAAGAAAATGTACAAACAACGACTGTTTGTTAAAGCGACAGATGCAGGTCGTTCGTACTAACTGCTGCAAGTTGTTCGGCGTGCAATTAAAAAGAAAAGGTTACCTTAAGGTTTTACTATTAATTTATTACGACATATTATTAAAGCCGGTTAAATAGCACTCACTATACCTGCATAATTTCACAACATTTTGCAAGCAAGACATAAAAATTTAACTACATATCGCTCATTTACTAAAACAACGTTATAACTCAAGAAAAAACTAGTTTTGCTAGAAAACGTGTTTAAAGTTTTACACAACTGAATGCAAAAGTAAATTTTATTTTTCTCTCAAAGAAAATATTGGTATGAAATTTTTATACAACACGAATATTAATGTAAAGATCAATTCTGCACTATTTAGTCAAAAATCACATTTTGTGAGCTATGACGTTGTTTTGGTAAATGAGGGTATTATGAACATACGAAAATACACAAAAAAAATAAAAAAACAATCCCTACAAATTTTGCGGAAAATATGTCGAAGCAAATTTTTTTCGTAGAGTATGCAGACAAAATTGTCGCAAATATTTGAGATGTAAACAAATCGATTAAAATAAGTTTTGGAAGTAGAGTAGGTAGCAGTGCCAAGCTGTCGGTGTGATGGTAAAGGGCTCGATTGCTTCTGCTCGCCAATACTTGCAGGGTGTTTCTTGCCTTCAAATATGTACATTTTGGTTTCACAGTAAACGAAATGTTTTGTTGTATGTACGAAAGGTTTCGTACAATGTAGCAGCGCGTGATATATACATGGTCTTCTATTTAGAAAAATATGTTAAGATAGTTCCCCTGGATATTAGCTTTTGTCAAGCAAAATATTTGGGAGTAAGTTCGATAATAAATTTATTCGAGAATTGAATGCTACAGAGTTCGCATCATATTATTTATTCGAAAAACTTAATGTCTGAAAAAAATGTTTCACAAATTACTGGAAAACTGCATTTCAATATAAAAATAGCAAAATTAAAAAATTTGACTATACGACAACACTGGCCGCACCGCTTAATATCTTAAGTGCCTCTTAAGTTCAAGTTTATGGGATACTGTTTATTTGTTCTTAATAACAAATAAACGATTTTCAATAAACATCTCAAGCATAACGAAAATTTTAAAGCTAAAGACTATAGGCTGGCATATTAAATTTTCAGTTTGGTTAAAATCATACGAACGAACACACATGCAAACATACGCATTAGAGGCTTCCAAGCAGCAGGCCATCAGCTGCTACCCAATGAATTGAAACGTTTTTTCCTCGAAATGCATACGAACGAGTACACATGTTTTTTTTTTACTTACATATTCACATGCACATAAAATACTAGCTCAATAGAGAAAATCAGTGAATATATAACACAAATAATATGAGAAACATGTGTTTTTTGGCTTGGAAAAAATGAATATGAAGTAGAAAATAAAGTAAAAAGCATAAAATGCGAGTATCTATGAACGAGAGTTTATAGAAAAATTCCATAAAGGCATGAGGCATGCATTTAAATGCGAAGCATGGCATGAATGACTTGCACTTGCAGCTAACGTGTTATCGGCAATACAAACGCACATGCACTGAAAACTCAAATGCCAACACACACTTCTGATGCGTACATTTGTAGATACATACATACATACAAATACGAGTATTGTACATATAAATTATTATATTATATAATGATCACAATGGTGTGATGACGAAAATGATGATGTTGATCAGTTTGTGTTGAGCTGAAATTCATAAGAAGAATTTCCACATGTTTGTGTAGACATTCATAAAATTGCTGACAAAAATAAATTTGAATGCATACAGTGTATTTAAAAAACAAAATGTTAAGTTATAAAAACTAAAAGAGATAAACGGAATCATACCACAACCAGAGCTACACTACCACTGCGATCTGACGACAGTATATCAATCGCAAAAACGAACCGAATAAAGGACATTTCTCATGTGTTCAAAAGAGTCCTTATTGATAATGACGCATTTTTAACTGTGGGAGTGAAAAGTTTTCCAGTAACTTGTATTTTATAGTCTGCTTCGAATTTATGAATGTGATTAAGATACGTACAAAGTTTTTTCTGGATGTTGACAATTGAGACATTCAAACTAGGAGACTTTCAGGATATCGAAAAAATTATAATTCACGAACTAACAAATTATATGTAAAATCAAATCTAAATTATCTGATCGTTTAAATTGAAAGTTTGGCAGTACAATTTCGAAGCATGGTACCAGCAAGTGTTCCTAAATCTTATAATGGCTATTATTTTTACAATCAAAATTTTTCAACAGTAAAACTTCTTTCAGGAGTTAACTAAAGTATAATGCTTTAATATAATTTAATTAATATTATTTTAGTTAAACTTGTTGGGAATTTCTCTATCTATTTGGAGTAAGAAAGCGAAAATCTATTACAAACAAAAATAAAATGATTCCGTTTATCACAAAATATCTCCACAAAAACTTTGTGAAAATAATGCATTGACTAACTGTACATTCAAACTGCAACTAAGAAACGTTGCCAGCTTTGAAATTTAAAATTCTATAAAACAAAAAATAGTTAATGTACGTTTGTGAATACGATTTTCTAATAAACTTTTGACAGCGTTAAAGAATTCAACAACTATTACGTACTCTAAGCAGGCAATAACATTTTTTATGAATTAGACCGTAATTCTTTGATATTTATTACAGTAGTAAATTTCAACTGCTTATGTTTTTAAATGCTTACTGATGCTTAAACGACGAAGAAAACAACACGGCTGGATAATTCGTTTGTATCGAAAAATGTTTCCCTACTCATGAGCATCGTAAGGCTTTCATGTGATTGAGAGGAAAGAAATTTCCTCGCGATCGTGGGATATGCATCTAAAATATTCAGCATTCAAACAATTTCTGGCTTATGAAACTATTAAAGGCTTAATATATAGTTAAAGCGATAGTGCAAACACTTTTTAATTAAAATTTTCATTGTGGATTAACAGATTGTTTCTAAAAGTAATTACTAAAAATTTTTTTTGTTTTAGAACAAGATTATTAGAAAAAAAGACCAATAATGGAAAGAACTTGCAACTACAATTTATCATACAGCACAATTAAGGCAACTAATACTATTTTATGTTTGTAAAGAGATATTTTTAGCGCGAGTGGTACTTGTGGTTGTGTTTTGCTACTCAAGAATGCTTTACTCCCAACAATTGTTGTTTGTGCACCAGCAAACTCATTTGATAAACCTGATTTATTCTATCCAAAAAACTACCACATATTAGTTTTGAATTATTCCTATTTTTGCTTTGCTGCTGCTTCCATTCATTTTAAAGCGCTCTCTGGAATTACTCGTATTCACTTTGCTATCGAAATTGCATAATCGAATGTGCACTTTTAACTTTGGCATTTTAGTAAAGTTGCATTTGAATTGGCTAAAACAAACAGAGGGTTTCTGCTGCGATGTTAATTTGGATTTAATTTGAACTTATTTGACAAGAGAACAGAAGACAAATGCAATTTCCTTCAACGTTTTTGTTAAAACAACAACTTGCAAAATATTTTTCTCAACTTAGTTTTTTACGTGTTATTTTCGTAGTGTAGTCTGGCCTTTACAGGGCTAATTCATTAGAGCTTCTTTTGTTTTAATCTTAACACAATAAAGCACGTACATGTTAAGCACATGTAGGAACTCCTCGTATCTTTAGTTATTTAAAGGGCACCTTTGAGATAAATATGTTTTTTAGAATGAGATATTTCTTGTCTTTTTTTTTGTAAATCTTCTTCAACATCCTGTTTATTTTTTGCCTGGTGGCGTTCTTATAACAAACGGAAAGAAATGTTAAATATCATCTTTCCTTTTAACTTTTATTTTCCCACACGTTGAATATGCAACATGTGTCCTCAAGATGTGATTTTTTAATTGTTGTGTTTTTACTTCAGAAATCATCTAAACAAGTTTTTTATTCTTTAAGAGATCATTTTCAAAGATCAAACTCTCAAGCAATTTTCGCGTTCAATTAAACAGAACGAAGAATAAAAAACATTTTATCATTTTAATTTTATAATTGTTTTGTTTAGAACGGGGCTGTAAATAATTTATGTCTGAGACAATTTTATGCAAATTAATGTTAGTTGTAGTTGTTTTTTTCGTAAATGGCAAAACCGATTTCCTGTCATAAATTAAGGTTGAGCTATAAATCTATCGCTTTCATATGAAGAATGATGTGTAAAACGATTTAATGAAAATTATTACAGTGAATTCAAGGTCATCATCACAATTTCTAACGAATTTTTATTGAAACTCAAGCTTTTTTCTTGTGAACTTGGAACCTCTTTTAAATATTTCGAATTGTTTAAGCTTTCCAAAGACTTTCAAATTGTATCCAACAGATACAAATTTCAGAAATATTTCGGTCATGCGTACGTCATAACCAGGAATAGTTAGAACCGATATTATCAATGCTACGATTGTAAGAGTGAATGCTACAAAGAAAGAAAGTTAGTTTTTTTTATAATGCCTTTTAGTGTTTTGCGACTGCTGCTTATGTGGTCATGATTCAGGATTGAGAAGAGGAGCTTCTTATTGCAATATTTTTACGGCCGTATTCATAAACAATAATGTGCACTTTATATGTATTTTAAAACAAAATTTTTATAAAATTGTTTTGAATGCGTCAGTTAATGGATTTTATTTTCGCTAAAAAACGACAAGAGCAAATTCTGTCTCGACCTGTAACATAGGGAGTCCCCACATCCTATGGTTCTGGTATAAATGAATTGAACATTCTCAAAAGGCTTAGCCGATGTTCTTGCATCATGGCTAGGATTACTCATTATTAACCGCCTTTTCAATTCAAATCGTGACTATTGTTTAACAGCTAAAGCCGTGAGGGACTCGTTTGCCATTTCAACAGAGTTGCATTTTAGTAAATTTTTTTCTTCTAATTTTGAAATATCAGTTCTGCCACGAAATGTAGCAAAAGTTTTATAGATTCATTAATTGATATTTATTATAAAATTTTGTGGCGATAATAAAATAAATTATTCAGAGATAACACAGAAATACAAAAGTTGATACAGTGAAATTCCGTCAAAACGAACTCAATAGGAAACGACTTGATTGCTCTTCTCCCATAAAAATCGTTATAGCGAACCCCTTGTTTGAGACCATCTGATGAATTAAATTTTGTGAATTTAATATAATATTCACTCATTCGCTGACAAATCAGGGATAATGTAAAAGTTTATTTTAGCATATTTGCAACATTAATTAATAAGAAAAGGTGTCTGCCACTTGTAGCATCAAGATATTTCAAAGTATTTCCTGTCAAAGATAAACCTTCTATATGTATTACGGACTTTGCAGATAGTGGAGTATTATACGGTTTCCTTGTAGTTCGTCATGAATGAGTTGCAGTGTTTCATTTGAATAATGCTAATTATGTAATAGTTCTTCTGTTCACGTTCAGCTGACAATTATATTTATTTTTTGTAAATAAAAGAAGAAATGCTAATAACAAATTGACCCATTTCGAGTAATCGTATTTGCTCAGCCGTCAGCGAATTTTTCGTTAGTTTTTATTGCGTTTTATCTGTATCATTAATTCATATTCATATAAGTACGTACAATGTAAATACTCGTAGACGTTGTGTTTGTATGTCCGATGGTTTTAACCTTTTTTTTGTTGGTTTTTTTGATACGCTTCAAATATTTTATATCAATTAAAGTAAAAGTTTAACAAAAGCATTATTTCATCTCGTACGAGTATGTTTTCGTGTCTAATTAGATTTTGAAGAAAATTATAAAATTGAAATTTCTCTGCAACCACTGAAACTTAAATTTATTATTTTTGTGATGATATCGGTTTTATTTGGTGAATTTCTCGCTGTTGTAAATAAATCAACTGCAGCTGCTTAGAAAGAAAGCGGATTTATTCGTTAGCTTGTATTTCTTAATTTTGAATTTCGGCTTATTTTTAAGAAAAATATGAATGACATGACATGATGAGCTCATTTTGTTTAATGTTGCATTATTAAATTTTAGTGGATTTAAGGTGAAGGCACTATCAAGAAGAGAGTAATAAAAAGTCATATAAGAATTTTTAAAGTCTTGTTTCATACTTTTACGAGTACGTTAATGAGTTTTCCATGAAAGTTTAATTAATTCAACCACTTACGAGTATTAGAATTGTACGTACATGCAGAGTCCATTAGGAAACGACTGACTGCAGTAGTTGTGAAATGGTGTAATTAAAGTACATGTTGTTTTTATTTCTTGGAATCAGAAAGACTAAACGTTGTGAAATGCGCATGCAGTTGAATTTTATTTATCACATTTTTGTGTGCTAAGCGTACTTTTCGACGTTATTTATACACAAAATTAAAAAAAATTTTATAATTTATTTTTGAGAACAGAACGTTTTGCAGAAAAATGTTAATGTCTTAATGGGCAAAAACTCCAACTCCACTGGATATTTAAAGAACTTGTGCTGAATTTGTGTTTTGAGAAAATTTTAAATTTTTTTTTAATTTTTTTACCAAAAAAGTTTTTGTTGTTAAATTTTGTGAAAAGCCCACTCACTACTGATAACTTATTCCTATATGTTTAACAAGAGTGTATTTTGTAGTACAGGAGTAATTAAAAATTCAGAGAACTCCAACGCTTAATTTTCAACAAAATTTAGCTAAAAATGAAAGTTTTTTATATAAAACTCTTCTAATTTTGTTTATTTTCAATATTTTCTCCATGTTGTGTAATTCCCTTCTTCATTCTAAGATGTTAAACTTTTTAAAAGCATGCAAACTTATACAGATTTTATTTCGCACTTTAAGTCAATAATTTGCTGCACTCTTAATGAAAAGATAATTTTCTAAATTTCCCAAATAACCTTCACGATTGTTTCAGAAAAAAGAACTTACAATTTGTTCCAATTCCGTTATGGGCATATTGTTGTTGCTATTTTTATTATTTGATGAATGTGTTGAGGTACCCGAATTCGAAGACACTGTTGACGATGACGATCTAGATGTAGCACAGTTAGAATTTTTATTCCGTGGTGGTGTAGGAGGAGGGACTGGACTAGTTGCATTTAAATTTGAACAATCCTTAGAATTTCGATTTGGTGATAAACGTGACGGAAAACTCAACGTTTTCGTCCACTGAGCCAAACTGCGAACCATTTCAAAAGTTTTTGTGTTTATTTTTTACTCTTCTTTTATTTATTCCTTGAGAAAATATAGTCACAATATATTTCAGTTAATTTTTTAAATATTTTTCACTTTGTTTTCTTAAATAAATTTAATTCGGTCTTAATTAAGAATATTAAATGAAATCCAGATAAGCATTTTAAGATTTTTATTTTCTAACCGTTGGATGCTTCGACACCGTTCCGATCACGCCGCTGGTTACAGAGCAACTGAATTTTAAAAATTGTGAAACTCCTTTTGCTTCGCTTGTCAACTTTTTCTGTTTGTTTTTGTTCGTGGGTTTTCGGAGCATGCGAATGTGTGCGCAAATAGCTTTTGGAATTGTCAGTGTGTGCTTGAGTTGGTGAATCGCAGAGTAGTGCTGTATTTCTACTGTTACCAAAGATACAGTTTAAAAAATAATTATGTTTACATCCACCACCACCACCATTATTGACAACAGCAAGTAATACCAGAACTCCAGCACCGCCACCACACACTAGAAGAGACAGCCCCAGTTGCCATTGCATTCTACTGCCAGGCCAGCTTGTGTTTACATTTTTGTAATTATTTTTCGGTTGAGTCAGACAGAGTAAACTCTATGCATAGAATGCATTCTTGAAAGAGATGCATTATTTTATTTTGTTTCTCCCGGTAAAACCAGAAGAGTTTCAAGTAAGAGAGTTTTTGAAAAAATAAAAGAGACACGGTATCTAATTTAAATTGTTTTTAAAAGAACTGCGGGTAGCCAGACAAATTGTAGTCAATGTTAGAAACCCTGAAATCTGCAAAATCGTCCCAAAGCACACACAACACAAGATTCGAACTCGGGATGCTAGTAGAGCGTTAACTACTTCATCCGTAATAACTTAGTTTTTAAAGTGAATTTTGTAGAATTAAAATTCTAATTCATGCAAAAAATTCATGTTACATTTATTTCTTTTAACCCTTACCAAAGTGCTTAAAGACAACTCCTAACAGATACGATTCTCAGATGTAAAAATCAATGCATCTGGTAGCTTCGTAAAAGAAGTGAAAAGTAAATGAGCAAAACAATAAAATACAAAAGAAAAATTGTGTTAAAAATTAAAACAGCTGTCATGTGGTAGTTTAAGCCACAACGCAAAGTAAATTTATAATTAGAATTAATTATTCTAAAGGCAAAAAAGATGTTTTTGGATTTAATCGTTATCAATTTCAGGCCTGGTTGGTATAGTGCCAATACGCAAAATAAAACTAAATTTTCTGTAATTATACTTCTTTCAAATTGGTCCAACAGATGTCTGATATACTTGAGTATGTATTGTATGTACTTGCGTACACATACACACATACATTTGTGTGAATTCATGTCTGGCTAAACAAAACCGTCCAAGCCATGTGCATACATAGTAAATATTCTTTTTCGACCACTTTTAATTACTTTTAACCTCAATTTAATGTACGATGTACATACACATTCTTATTCTTAAACATGCCTGTGCATGCTTGTTGAATAAGAAAAATATATGTATGTATATGCATGTATGTGTATCTAAGCATCTGTTTGTTTGTGTGTGTTGTATTTGCTTACGAAAAAATCCGGCTTTCAACGGCCTTGTGAAGGTTGAGTCGACTTTTTACATTCACATTTTTCGTTGGTAGCAGAGGTATGCTGCAACTTTTTTGAGCCATGCCAGGTATTGAAAAAAAAATAAATATAGTATGCATACTTGTGTATGTACGAGCGTCTGTAACAAAAAATCGTTAAGTATTTTATTTTTGTTGGCAGCGAAAGCAACTTAACAAGAAACATGTTTCAGGTCTCAGGTTTTATTTATTAATTTATTTTCATGTACATTCTTTACCACCAATTTTCTCTCTTGTCTGCTCTCTTTTCCTTATGTATGTGTGTGTAGTATTTATGCATATATGCGTGTTAGCAAACATAAATTCAAAATATGGATGGAAATATTTGGTCAAAGGAAATATTTTCAAAGACAGCTGATTTTTTTCTTCTGGCTTTAATAAACTGAAACGAATATTGAAACCAAAAAATGGTAGAAAAATTGTCGAAAGTAAAACAACTTGTTTATGGCCAAGACAACTTACATATTTCACTGCTGCAGGAAAATTAACTAGGAAAACATTAACGACAACCAAATCGCTAATTTGCATAAATACACATATTCATACGCACATATTTTTCCTGCATGTATTTATAATTATTATATTTAATTTGCTTAAAGCCGGAATATTTAACATTATTGAAAATAATTAAGAAATTTGTTATATATGAACGCGTTGCAGATTCATTTCAATATTCCAAGAAGTAAATATTTTTTGAGTGTTTTCATTAATAAAATAACGCTATCGCCTCCTTCCTGGTTCCGGCGCAATGCACTGCATCTGATGAAAAAACTGTAGATCTTTAGTTATTTCTGCAGCATTTCGAAATGGTTTTCTCCAATTGTATGTTTCCTTGTCAATTAGTCTCCATATGTAATTCAATAAGCGCCACAGGTAGATGCCAATAATATTCTTTCGTCTCTCTTAGCTTGGCCGATTAGTCAGAAACACAATTCTTTATTTTGTTTACAGTTTGTTCCTGTTTTACTTCAGTTGTCATGTTCAGAATTTGAAATTTTCATTTTAAACTCTTCATATAACTGAGTTGAGTTTCGCTTAAATGCTTTCCCCGTAATTAATATCAGCAAATCATTTAATGACTTCAGGAACTCTTTCGTCGCATACGAGTAGAATAACATTTATTTGTTATTCTTATCTTGTTTGGAGAAATACATATTTATAATTCCGTATTTGTATTACACTCTAAAGATGATATAATCTGTTAAATAACTATTTCTTTTAATCTTTTATTTTCTCACAAGAATTAATAAAAAGTGATACTTTTTCATTACGGTGTCTTGATTTAAAACATTAACCACACTTCATTAGATAAGTTCCTAAAGACTCCAGTAGTTTTGTTTGCTTAACTTTATATAGAATAAATACTGTTTCTAGTCTTGCTTATCTGTGAAAACAGTTGGTTAGTAAAAGGTGTAATAGGCTGAAATTGTTTTCAATAGTTTGTTGATTACCTATAAATTGTAAAATTAAAGAAACAAAATTCGTGCATGTTACAGATTGTAAGTGAAACTGGAGGAACATTTGAAGTCTTTAGGGAAGACAAATCCAAATTTTACGCGATCAGAGTTGTATTTTCGGAAGCAGTTGATAAAATGTGCTTAATATTTTAATTTAAAAGCTCTTTCCATGTATGTTTAATAGTCTAGTGAAATACATGATGACAAAAGTCATGGAATATATATTTGCCACTCCTCATTTCGTATGCAGGAATATCGGACGTATTCATTCTGTTATAAATCAGTATCTATTGTCTGTATGAGTGGAATATAACTTTTAATTTATAATTCTAGTTTTCATTGCTGGTTGTTTTATCAATCGGAACATTTCCTTTTGTAAAGATTTTCGCTTTAGATGTCCCAAACTGGCTTGTATAACTCAGCTGAAGCTTTTCCTTTTAGATATTTTCGTTTCCTTTGCCTTAATCAATTTTTATACATTGTATAAAATTATGGACATTAAATGGATATTTAATTTTATCACATACAAAAAAAAAAAAACAAACGATGAAACTGAAACAACTACCAGCACAACGCAATGCAAATCACTCGTATTATTTAATGCGCAAAACGAAAACAAATAATGGAAAACTTAAGAATTTCGCTGATACGACCGATCAGTTTGGATGGAATTAAGGTCATCTGCTTGCTCCACACACAACAAATCGGAACATGACTGAGTCTTTCTGCATGCAGCTGTTGCTGCCTTTAAAATCAGTTGCTAATCAGTCAACAATTCCAAACAGAATAATTGAAATAATCGCCAGCCACTTGCACAACTCAAGTATAGATTTATTTATCAGGGCGGCAATATTTAGTTTAGAGTTTGAAGAAACGATTCTTATTTCTAACAACGAAACAAAGACTCTGCGCCATGTTAAACTACAATGAATGATTAGCTGAATATGTGTGATGTGAGTGAAAGTTGGATCGTTTTTCTCTTCTGATCAAAGAAACGCAAAAAGCACTGTTTTCAGCAAAAGAATATTTATGATCTTGATTGTAATTTATATAAATTCTTTGCATATAAAATAATTTATTTCCCCATCATTTTCATGAGGTTTCGTTTGGAGTGAATGATTGTGAAAATATTCCCACAATAAGAAAGCAGCCATAATTTACACAGAGTGCCACAGAAGAGTTATTCGTAACATAATACGGCCAATTATTTGTCTTTCACGTTCGAACAACAAGCCGTTGGCCTCTTGTGCTTTCCTTTTGCAATCATTCAAATTGAATAAAATTGTTTCATCCATTTTAAACAGTTAGCAAATTCGCAAGTAGAGTGCAAAGAAAATCGTCTAATGAGATCGATCGCTTACTCGTTTATCATTGAACAGTCAGTTGTTAACAAAATAACCTCAAACACGTACATGATCAAGAGTTTGCTTCCAGCGTAAACTTTAACACAAGATTTGATTTCCTTTTCATTTTCACATCAGAAACTAAAGCAAAAATCTCAAAAATCTAATTTTATATTCCACACACTAAGTAGTTGAAAATATGCCAGCCTAATAATTAATGTCTAGAATTTGCATAAAATTTGCATAACTTGTATCTACACGCAATATTTGCTCAGTTAGTCATACAAATTTGGCTTGCATTCTTTGGGCATGACTAAAATTTGAAACCTTAGAAAACTGGTTGCTTTTTCACTTAAAAAAAAAAAAAAAGTCCGTATTAATGCATACCTGTTACAAAATAAGCCGTTACTTTTGTAGCAAAACTATTAGTCATCGGAAATAACCTGCCAAGAGCAGCGTTGAGATTATGCTGCAGCACGAGTAACATTTTTGCTACTCATCTCAAAAGAAAATATTTTGTAAATAATAGAATTATTTTATTATTATTGGAAGTTACATTTTATATATCCTATTCTTAAAAACAAAACGTGATTTGTGTACATTAAAAAGTGGGAAGAACTAAATTGTGCATACTCACCCTGATATGCACTCACGTGACTGAAGAAAAAAGTTATGAATTTACGCTCAACACTTTGCATTTACGGATTTGTAATATAATTTGAAGGAAATATTTTTGGCAATAAATTTTCTTTATCTGTCTTGTAATTAAATCGGTCTTAGATAATTCCAAAAGACATGTGCAGAGATAAACATTAAGGAGAAAAATTATAGATACAAGTAAAGTGTCTCCATAACAACGTAAAGCTCACGAAGGTGATTCACTGCATGGAGTCTGCGTCTAGTTACGTTCCCATAAGAATAAACAATCGAGAAAAAAAATCTGTTTTCCTTTAATATCGGGACAAATTTACAAAAACCATTTCCAACTTGAACACAAACGTGCGAGTATCTACAGATACCACAGTGTATCTTGTGTGGCGTAGTGTCAAGTTGAAACATGCCATTGATTACAGAGAAATAAGAAAATATTACAAGTAGCATTTGCGGGTATGCACATACATCGCAGCCATGTTCGTTACGTCAATTGCATTTTTGGTTTGTTTTTTTTTTCATTTTTAAGTACATACGTATTTTTATTTAGATTTGAACGGTGAATAGCAAGCACCTGCTTGTTATCCACACAATTATTTATATTCAATAGTTTTTTACTCGATCATGAGGGTGCCTTTTCACATGGCAGTTAGCAAATTTCGTTTTAAATGAGAAATTTATAGAATACGAGTATAATTCAACTTATCATTACCTGAGCCAATAAAGCTTTCTTTCTTTGACGACTGCAAAACGTATGGTAAATAAATTTTCTCAACACGTCTTGTAATTATGTGTTTTCAAATGATTAATTTTAGATTTGTATGTTTTAATACAAAATTTTCTAATATTGACATTTTCCTTTCTTTTATATATGTATATATAATATATATATATATATATATATATATATATATATATGTATATATATATATATATATATATATATATATATATATGTATATATATATATATATATATATATATATATATTATATATTAAATATTGAAACGAATTCGCCAGTAATATGTTTCTAATTGTCTTAGAAGTCAAGCTGAGTTTTGATATTTTAAATGCTCTTTTTTGGAAAATACTTTTGGCTTACCCTCTTGCACTTTGTGCACCATTCATAAAGTTATGACTTTCTGACAGCAGCAGTTGATGGAACTAATACGTTTATGATAAAATTATCAGAAAATTTTTACGACGCTCTAAATATATTTGCAATATTTTTTTCATAATTAATTAATAAATTAACAGATTTGGTTAATGGGACAAGATTTGATTACGCTGCTCACAAAATAATATTAAAAAGTTAAATCTTAAATTGTTAGTCGAATATATCCTAAACTGTGAGGGGAAACCCATGTACTGAGACTTTTTTGAACCTTCGAAAATTTTAACAAAATTGTCAGCGTGCATTTTTCGGAGCATCGAATCGCTGCACTTTAGGGCTTCGTGGTTCTAATCCCCTTGAAGGTTTAAAATCCTTAAACTTAAATTCAGCAACACTTCCTTGAATGCTGTATGAAAGTTTTATTTTAAAATTTTTATTACCATCGGTAGTACCCGTTTAGAAACGTTAGAATTATTTAAATTTCTTTTTTTAAAATACCCCACTGTATGATGAGGGTGCAGCGAATTCCCAAAACAATGTTGTGCCGCTGTGCTGCGTAAGTTGGAAAATTGAATTGATGTGAATTATCTCTTGTTCCTTGTGAATAGGAAATGGATCAGTGAAGACCGCGAGCATTTAATTCAAATGCCAACTTTATATATAATCTTGTACAGTTCGCTAGTTTTGTGAAAAAATTTCAAAATATACAAAAGTTTCGAAGATATATAACAAAATTAATGATACTGAAATCTCTAGACGAAACCATATCAAGAGATTCTCTTGCAGCTACTGTTTGTACTCGTACATACTTTTAAACATAAAACGTGGCTGAATAACGTTCTAGATGATCTCCATTTAATATTACCCATTCATAACAATTTAAATCGTTTTAAGCCAGATGTGTTTTCTTGTAAAAGAAATTAATTTTCTTTAATTCTTTTTAAGATCAAGTAAACACAAACATTGACACACCTTCGCCACCATTAGATCATTAGATACTGATTAGAGCGATTTAAAAGCCCTTTATTAAGATGCATAATCTAGATGTGGGTATGGCGTATTTATAATTCTGTTTGTTTTTTAACTTAAATTCCAGTTTTTATCATAAAATTTTCTCACCATACACAAAAACACAAAGAAAAAGCAGCATCTAATTCTCATATTCTTATCCACATGACTAAAGTGTGTGCATGTTACAGGGATGGAAAATTGAGAAGATGTACAGTACTTTTAATATATCAAAATAGTGCAGTACTTTCACCACATAATGCGTACGTTAAGAAATGTGGGCCGAAATAATAGAAAATTGAAACTGACTTAAATTATCTCCTATTACCATCCGACCCATTCTCTCCAAAAATATGGTTGTTTCATTTAAAGAAAACTGGTGTGTTCAAACCAGTCAACATACAGAATAGGCGCTGTAGAGGACTGGCAAGAATTTATTGTCGTGGGAGACCATTTAAGTTGTGCTTCCCCGATAGTGGAATTGTTTCTAATACTTCAAAGCCAGTGTAGTAAGTCCTGAGGACATGTTGCCTTTTTAAATACCGTGCGAAAATTCCATTCAAATTTTAATGGGTTATCGATCTGTATCCGTAGTTTGCCACCAGTTAGTTCTGTGATGTAATCAAATTGATAATATAAAGAATTTAATGGGACTGAAAGTGTGTGAAATAAAAAAAAATTCTAAGAATTATTATAGGCGTATAAGTTCGCCCCGGCGCTGGACATATGAGTTCTTGAAGAAGTAGTTTTTCATCTAAAGTTTTTATATTGAGTACAATTTCAAAGTCTGTGTTATCCATCACTGGTTTGTTAAGCCCACAGCGATAATCTTTATGATGACTTTGTAGAGGTCGTTCGTTAACTTTTATTTCAACTTCAAAACAAAAGTGTTAAGGAAAGAAAGACATTGACTGAAATGCAGACAAGCAAAAAACACAAAACACGAGCAACCAAACCAAAAGAGATTTTGAGTATTTTGATAAAAATTTAAAACGCAAAATAACCAGAAACATCTTGTCATACGAATAGTTTAAATGATCCCAAAAATATGAATGAATATGAATGGGATAAAGTTTAAGCGAAGCAAATAAAAATGTTTTTGTAAATTACAATCAAGGAATTTTCATTGAATCTGATCATGCAAATACATACTTAAATGAACAATTAATTAAATTTTATGTGTATTTAATACAAATATTTGCCGGAAGAATTCTGGTAATTACTTTGAAATACTCTCAGAATCTTTGATGACACGATCATTTGGTGTTTGTTAAAAAGATTATCCGAATAGGTCCACGTATTGGGCAAGATGTAACAAAACAAAAAAAAAATAAATAAAAATTTATACACATCATGCTGGAATTTGCGGCCACATTTTGCTGGTTGCCGGAAACCGGAAAAAATTTTGTTTCGTAACCGGATATCCGGTGCATCCCGACATTTGTCATACAATATTAATTTCCAAACTTGATTTAAGTTGGTACACACTGGGATTAAGGACTGCCATGTCCCATACTAATTAAAAAAGCTCAATAACTTCAAAACTAAATTTACTTACGCAAAGTGCAGAAAATTCAAAATCAAGATTCTGTTCGAACTCTCAGTTTGCTCTAAATCTAATGAACTACAAGGTTGAAATGGCCTGCAGAGCATACCTCTGGGAATACCTACTGGGCAAAAATTTTGTTGTTATAATAACTTCTAATATGCTCTTTATTTTATATAAAAATATTATTTATTTTTCAATGCTTCGCTACTCGCTGTGTATGGCCTCATCAGGAGAATATTTTATAGCGAGACAAAACCCTTGGAAGAAATACTTTGTATTAGAATTATTTGCTTATAAATTCGAAATATTTAACTTGGCTTATAAAATGAAAACTAGAAATCTGTTATTTAACAAGAGTGTTATTTTAAACTGAAAAGGTTCATCGAATTATCTGGCGGATGATTTTGATTGTAAATTTATTTGCAGCAGGTTATATTTCCACAATATTGTTAAACTCCATGAACCAGTCAGTGTAGGCAGCCGAGATGATTGTGAGTTGTTATTTCCTATTTTTTAATGAATAGATAAACAATAAATAAAAGCGTGGGATAATTTTGTAGGTCTGTTTTATTGTTTGTAACACATCAAAGTTTTTCTGGTCTCATTATCTTTGAAATATTAAACAAATCGCATACCATTTGTTTTGATAGTTAAAATAATTACAAGTTTATTGTTAAGCATACCAATTACATAAATACATGGTCGTACTTCGAGATTTAATTAAAGTTTTATTATATATTTTCTCCAATTCAAATCTTCAGTTGTTTAAATTTCTCTTTCAATTGTTATAAACGCCACTAAATATCTGATATATATTTATCTCTTACATTTAAATTGTGTAGTTGTTATATGTGACAACGTACATACGTTCACACACATGTACCCATATTTTTTGTTGTTGTTTTCTGTGTACAAAGTTTTTGATTAAAGTCACGTTATTTGCATTTGTGTCAAAAGCAGATAGATTATCATGTATGTTTTTAGTTGGAGTGTATTGCATTCAATTTGTTAAACTTTTTTGTTTATATATTCGAGCACTTCATCACTTTTTTGTTTTCATCAAATAGTTAAATGACCTCACGTTCTCTCGGTTATTTAAGAAATAAGTGAAAAAACTTCGGTGACAATACAGTCAGTGACATAGAGGAGTTTCGGAAATAAACCCACAAGAAACGACATGTCAACACTGTTATGCTTAAAAAAAATTCATCAAAATATTTTCGTGCTTGATAACGTTTGATTTGGGGCTCTAAATTTAAATGTAACTTTATTTATTTGAACAATGATATTATTCGAGAAAAAAAATTATGTGAATTTTACCAGCCGTTTGTTAAACATTTGCTTTGATTTTTGTCGCATGTAAAATATGTTGTTCACTCATCTCATCTGAACAAAAACAAAGACTGGGATAGATTTTCGAGTGTCGTCCGCATTTGTATATCCGAGGACGCCACGGACCAGTTGCATAAAAATTGTCCAACCCTTTCTTTCTATTGGGTTTAAAGTTGCAACCGTCCTAAACTCTTGTTGTCGTCACACATACTGGCTGGTGTGACTATTTTTCGTTGACGGTGGTACAAATAAGTGTATGTTTTACGTAAATAAACTGTTTCTTCTGATAATACGACTGAAAATAATATTGATTTGGTTTTCTTTTTCATTTATTTTCTAAATGGTTGATTGTCATTTAAATGCTGACTTTTCTTTTTCATTTAGAGGGGAAGAGGAGACGACAGCACTATTAAATTTTTCTATAAAAACTTTTCAAAAGAGGCGTATTTGATATTTCTCAGTCACATTCGAAAATTCCTATTTTAATTTGTGGCGGCATATTATAATTGTGGTAATTAGTTGAATGGCAGCTGAATTTCTTGAATTGTTAAGAGGAAAAGGTTGACATGACAGTCACCCACCATACGCGTGCGTGTATGGGAATATTCAACGTCTTACGAATTTGAAGCAGATAAAGTGGCTTCTGATAGATAACAAAAAATGCAGAAGAAATTTTTTGAAAAACATTATAAAGAAAATTTGATGATTGTAGATCTCTCAAAATATGTTGGGGAAAATCAGCAGTTGTTTTTAAGAATTTGGAAATAAAATACACAAAATAAGTTTTACGAGTATGAAGGCCAAAAAGATGGATATTGTAACTATTTTTGAGAAAAGCAGGGAGAATATTATTTGACCAATTTTAAATCCTTTTGCTTTTTATATAAAACAAATATTTTTAAAGTTGGTTTACTGATAGTGGAGTTTTCAGATTTATTTTGCGTCTTGACATATTTAAAAATCTGTTAAATATATACCAGCGTTACACACTTGATTTTTTAAAAACCTACTGACTTCCTTCCCCTGTTATCAGCAAAGTAAATATATAGAGTTTTGTTGATACAAAGAAAATAGTTATCTGTTAATTTAAATACGAGAACATTATTTTCAAGGTTAAATTCAATCCCGAAAGAGATGTTATTGTTGACTCACTAATTCTTAGCGAGTCTTGACAATCTTAAAGAGCAAAAGAAGGTAATAAACCAGCTGTAGCCACCTTTTAATCTTTCGATCAGCGAGTACGGATAAGTTATTAGTTATAAACGCTTGTACTTCTACAAAATATTAAATTGTAATCACGGAAGTTAGTGAATAGTTTTGATCTTCGCAGAGCTGGAAATGCTTGCAGGGTTCTACACAATATTTGTCCTTATTTCCATTAATCCGATGCGTAAATAATTGTGAAGAAACGCATTTACAATTTCATTTGCTGGAAAATGTTTGGAAAAGATAACAAGTCACTGTTTAAGATTTTGAATATTATCAACGCGTGTGCGCGTGTGTGTAGTGCGTGATTGTTTATATCTTGTGGCTCCCTAAAGTGTTGATTTTATAAATATTTTGCTGTATATATTCTTATCTTGTTGGTTAGTGGGTTCTATCGAAACGTTAAGTAAACTATCGCATTCTTTGAGATTCAGTTTTACGAAATATTTTGTTTGAAATTCGATATGAATAATATGGAACGTTTTGTTGATATTTACTTTATTTAGATTTTGCTTTGTTTTTAATTTATTTTTTGTTTAATTTTCATTTGTATAGAAGTACATATTTGTTTGAACCCTTCAAATGTTCAATTTCTTTACACGTACTTGCAAGCTGAAATAATAATTAATCCCCTACAGCATTGTGAAGAGAAAGGTTAGTATTTCGTTTGTATTATCAAAGCAATAATTAATAACTGTTAAACTCTAGTGGGGAGGGTATCTAATTATTCGTTTTATACCACTCATTTTTTATCTTGAGAACAGGAATGGTTTTACAGCAAATAAATGCGTCTGTAAATATTTTATTTGTTAGCGCTGCATGTGCATGAGAGTGCATTCATTTGAAACTCAAGTGCTTTTTGAAATTTATCAACTAGAAAAATATGTTTGTTCCAAACTACTTGAACATTTTTCAAGCTCCTGTTTTATTATTTACAATTGTACCATTTATTATAAAGGAAATGCACGTACTACGTGGTACTAAAAGCGATTGTATTGGATTCGAAATGCTCAAACCATTGTGTTCTGTTTAATATTTTTTTCGAAAAAGGGTTTACGGAAATATTTGTAAAATTGTATTGATGTGTTTTCGTTATTGTAACAGCGACTGCCAAGTAATAAAAGGATTAAAGGATGCTTTTAGATTTGAAGCTAGAGGCTGTTTACCACTGACATTATTTAGGTAAACAAAATAGAAAGTTTCAAATTACCCGAAATTCATAATTTTGTTGCTGTTGTTATTTCGAAATCTAAATTAAAGGACCGAAGTACATATCATCGTATAAGTTTGTGAAAAATTAAGCAGCTCAGCAATAATTTCTATAATTCATTAGGAATTGAAAAAATGATGTGATAATATAATATGAACTAAATAGGCTTTCATCCATACAGAAGTGTTTTTAGTTTAAAGTTTGAAAGATATGACACTGAAAAAAATGGCTGGGAAAAAATTATTACTCTACAATTTATAGTGGAAAACATTTTCAATTTCCATATTAAAATAATAAACGAATTGTTCATTCATTTCATTTACACTTTTTGTTTAGCAAAACTATTTTCATATTCCTCAATTTAAAATGAGCAGGCATCAAAGAAAAAATGTTTTTGTTTTGCGGCAAATTTTCTTCGTTTATTTAAAATATTTCACTTGCAGCTGTTCGATCAAAGCGATCCTCTGTCTATAGACAATGAAATTCCACAATTTAAACAGGTCATTCGCCCTAATATCTGTCTATTGAATGCATGTAGGACTGTAGTAGTGAAGTAAAGGACTCTCGAGCAAGGATGTTCAAACCAAATGTGCACAAACGTTTGCATGCGTGTTGTTGTGTTGGTGTTAAATTATTGTTAAATATATCTTTGCTTTGGTCCCCGTTCTAGATATTGACATTTTCTTCCTAATTCGAAATGAGATGAAAAGAAATTTATGCAGCTGCTGCTTGTTTGTTCTCGTTCATTGTATATAAATTTTTTCTATTTATTTTCTATTTGGCGCAATTTTTCTATGCCACACACGCTTATCCAAAGAATATCAAACGCCATTACATTTGCTGGATATTTCTATACCTGAATGGAAAATTTATGAAAAAAAATATATTTTGTAAACAGAGTTTTCTAATGTTTTCAATGCACATGCCCGGAATATCAATTTACAAATTGTAATTTGCTCTTCACGATAGTAAAAGTTTCAAATAATAAAATAAATCCATAATGAGAAGACTGCTTGAAATTCTTTTAGTGTTTCTTTTCTTCAAATCATTAAATTTTACCCAATTAGGAACTGAAGCCGGAACGTTTATTTAATCAAGTTTCTTTTTGATATTTTCTGTAAAGAATAAATGCCCAAATTACTGAAATGAATTTTGAAGGTAACAGGAAAGGAGAAATTGCTCACTCACAAAAAATTAAAATTTTTTCTCTTGCTAATCAATTATTATCAATACGTCCTAAAATCTTGAATTGCATTTTTTTGAATAGTGTCTTAAATTTTGAAAACATGCGACTACAACACTTCTTTGTTAGTTATTGTCTCAATTTATTATCATATTTTCCCATTATGCAGCAGAGATGGAAAATGGCATAAAACAAGTCACTTAATTTTTTAATAATGAAGCTGAGACATCTCAATAAACCAATAGGGGATTGCCCCCTAATTCACAAACGATTGTTACAGTTAATTAATGCTTTAAGGGATCTTTAACCATACAAAAGCCGTACTTTAAAGCCATTTTAATTTTAATAATCGTTTATGAATTAGGGGGCAAGGCTTTATGGAAATGGGTTATAAAAAATGTACTACCCTAAGCATAAAGCTTATAATTTATTTGTGAAAACTATTGTGAAAAGCTTGTTAATGATTATTTTCTTAAAAAAACTGATCCCTTGTGATAATATTATTTAGTCAAAGCTCAGAAGTCTAATATTATAATCATGTACTTTTGTAAGGTTGGAACATAAGCAAATAGTAATACCCAAATTATGTTCCATCTCTGGGATGAGTACACAACGCGCTTAGGAATTTCATTTGCTGCGATAACACGCAGTTGAAAAAATGCATCTGTCTCTTGAGCAGTACTTATTCGAATCAATATATTCGTATACAACAAGAAATTCAAACAAGAAGAAATAGAATTTAAAAAAAAGTACAAATGATGCAGGTTGTGCAACAGCTGTCAAGTCTTATACCGATGAAAATGAAGCATTTATTGCAACAAAATCGTTTTACATTCGTCTTTTGTATCGCTTAACGCATAATATATAGATTTCTTTTTGTTGAAAGGCGTTGGAATATAATTTGAAAAAGTTATGCAATTATTACCGCATTTTGTTAATTCAATAAAAAGTATGTCCGATATTTAACGCTAAAGAAAACTGAAAACAAAATGTTCTGTTTTTAATAAGTTCATTCCACTTGCGTTCTTGCATTTTTCCTGCATTTTCCTGTAACAAACTCAGATATTCTATGAATTTAGCTGCAGTACAAGGAAAAAGACTCAAACTAGTTCTCTTAAACATGTGGATGTCTTAAAGTTAAAAATGATTTCGATGGATCATTAAACTTTTCGGAAATGCAGTCAAACATAAAAGAGCAAAAACTTGGCGTTACCATACCCGTCTATTGTGGATTCATTCTTGTGTACCAGTTATAAACTGCTAACAAACTTTTACTTTAATGTGATTACAGCTCCTCATTTATTTATTTAGTTATTTCTTGGTGCCAGGCACAATGGCTTGAAAAGCGCGACGATATATTTGTTAAAGAAGCTATAATTTCAAAAAGTGCAGCAAAGGCAAGAAATCGTATATAACTTGAGGTGAAACTGTGAAATTTAAGTACAAATAAAACTGTATTTTAAACTCCTAATATTTTGGACAGTAGAACCAACGATGACATTAGCATAGAAGGGATTATTGACATCGGCTTATGGTAAAATGTATGTAGATGTGTAAATGTGTATATATTGATGGGAATTCTTGACAGTTCGGTATCAAGTTTATTTTGAAGTTTTATTTTCTATCAACAATTCTTTTAAAAACGTTGTCTTTGCTTAAAATGTAGCGGATATAGATAAACATTTCTGTGCCACTGTGCAGCTCGCATCTCTTAATTGCATTTTATTTCCATTTTCTTCTTAACCACATTGCACTTTTTGCAAGTGTCTTTTTTAAATACGAGCAGAAATTGAAACCTTTAGTGAAAATATGAGACAATAATAAGAAATAAAGCTTTAGATAAACAAACATGGAAACGGAACACAAACATCGAAATTTCTTTCCAATTTAGTTACGAAGATGTCAGTAAATTGAATAGCCGCAACATTTTCAGAAAAGAACCTTTTTATTTAATTTCGCTATTAGGATGATATGTTTTAAAAGTTTTTTTAATCGTGTCCTATTCATTGGCCATATTCATTTGGAATATTTGCAACAAAGAGTGTCAGCAAAACCATACAAACACAACTCTTTTAAAAGAGGTCATGGGGAAGTCTGCTTTCAATTATCAGTGGCTCTTATATTTGTTATACTCTGCAATTGCAAGTATCTGCGTAGCTATCGTTTGTGGTCAAAGAGACATGCTGGATGTTATATTTATCTAAACAAAAAAGCTTTTACATTAAAAAACCACATAAATAATTGTTGGCATCGCTACTCATCTACAAATATGAATACAAATGCTTCGTTAATTTAAAATAAAAAAAAAATATATACATATATATAAAAGTTTGATAAATATCAAATGAATTAATCCTACTAAATAACGTATTTACATGAAATAAGCATTCACAAGATATTTATGAAACCCATGTGCTGCAGCATGTGTTTATTTTATGTTTTTTTAATGTCGTAATAAAACTTTGAAATGTAGACCATGAAATAAGTCCATTACATCACTTTCTTTATTTACTTAATTTTTATGATCATGAAAACCTCTGAACTTTTAAATTTCAAACTCAATTATCCACTTAATATGAGAGTAGATTTACTTTTCCCTTTTTCCTAAAAGAGCAGAGTGTAAAATTGTAAGCACCCTTAATTTCTTTTTAAGTGCATGTTGCTGTTGTTCGTCTTGACACTGACAGGCTGCTGCAATAATTTAAGAACCGAAAAGAAATGTTCGTTTTTCGTTAGTTTTTCCTTCACTTGAATTTTTGAAATTGTTTTTGAATATTTTCTAATGATAGATGGATGTGTTTAGAATGATAGATGATGCGTTAAACCCTTAACAGCAGTTTGCTTCGATTTAATTTAGATTTTTTTAAATTAAATAAATGTGTCAGCATGGCAGCCAGATAACCCAATAGGTCTGTTATTATAATATAAAATTCAAATGCAGTAGTTCATATCAAAATTTGTCATGATGTTTCAATTGTATGTGACCGACAGCGAAAACAATAATAATAAAAGTCTTAAATATGATTGTAACTTTAAATATATAAAGTGTTGCAACTTACTTCTTCATAAGTGTTTTCCCGGCAATCAGAATATATCGGACTTGCAGCAATAGAATGGCGAAACATTGCACTGAAATGAAATATATTTAATTAGAATATTTAATTGGAACTATTTCACAAACGTAAAATAATTAACAAATAATTAAACCATTAGAAATTGAAAATAATGTAGACGGTCCTCCTGCTCTGTAGGTAATCTGCCGGAAAATTTTCATTCAGCGAAGCCACTTTTTGAGACAAACAATTTCCCGATGAAACTGGGAGTGGAAATTTCTGCCACGAATCTTGATTAAGTTTTATTTGCTCCAGAAAAATGTTTTGAAATCTTTTTTTAGGGAAGAAAACTATCAATTTTATTTCTAGCACCAGCTTTCATTTGCTGAGTTGTGTTATTAACAGAATCGAAATCGAAATGCGAATCAGATAATTTCGATATTGAACGTTGGAACTAATGTCCTTCGTCTTTTTACTCTTCGCACCCATTGTTATCTTATGGCGATTGGCATTAGGCTGGAATAGAGAATGGTGGCCTCGTGGCGGAAGTTTTTAACTACGAGTAAATAATTCCAAGTGACTGTTTCAAATATTTTGTCGTAAAAATGTTTAAATATTTAAATTGTTTTACTAGTTTTGACCAAAAACTCATGAGCAGTTCTTTCAATTCAAATTTATGTAAAGTAATAAAATGTTTGGTGGTTAAAAAAAATACGTGGGCTGTTTAATAATTAGCATGTCTAAACATATTTTGTTAAATAAACATGTATGTGTGTATGTATGTGAAACTGTTACTTCATAATATGTTAATGACCTTCAACCCGTGACTATGAATTCCCTTTTAATGTGGAGTTTGATGAGAAATTGAACGAGGTGCATGGGTTTAGTAATATTCCATTACGTTGGTGACTTTGATCAATTGCAAGTGCAAACTAGTGTGGCCCTACTCACACAAACTGTTATACTCGTATCTAAGTCACGTTATACGAATCACCTTTCAGGTATTTTAAGTGATTCGCAACTGCATATTAATCGAATTATTACTGCTTCATTGTAATATTTTTTATTAGAAAATCCGGATACTATGAAATTGTCCCTCTTGTTGCGACCTTTCAGAACAACACGTTGTAATAGAACATGACTTTAGAAATTAATCCTCGCCGATCGAACTTATTAAAATATTTTTCAGTTATCAATGAAATATTCGGCTACCTGGACGTCAAAAAATTGTTCGTTTCAAAAAAGCCTTTCTATTCTGAGGAAATTAGTTAAGTAAAATAATAAATTCAACGATTTTCTTAATTGTCTCTTAAATCGAAAACATTTCGAAGTCGGCCCTCGTAACTATTTTCTTTTAAGTTATTACACAATGTTTTAAGTTAAAACAAAATGTTACCTTAAACGTTGACAAGGAGTGGGCGCAATCATCGATAAGTGCGTCCTTGAGTCGTTGTTGTTGTTATTGTTATTGCCGGCGTTGCTTAGATTGTTATTAGAACAGGAATGGTGAAGTTTGGTCGTGTGGCTGGTGGGCAAACCAGATGTCGTCGATTGTGATGATGTCGATGACAGGGATGGTGGTAGCGGTGGCGGAGGCAGTGGTAAATTTTGTTTATGTTTAAAAGACATTGTTGTTGTTGTTAACATTTTATTTATAAATTTTTAATTAATTTTTAAATCGTTAAGAATAACTTTGAGTTCCAACTTTATTAGTAGACTGTGACAAACGCAGGCCAAATATGGTTTTCATTGCTAAACGAATTTTTTATAAATATTTTTCATTTGAACTTTTGAATTCGTGTGGATGTTTTGTTTTTGTTTATTGTTGTTGCTTGTTTCTGAACTAAAAGCACACGCTTTTTTAATTTTTCGCACGATTTATAATTTGTTAATATACATTATTTATGTATTTCTGTTTGAGTTTATTGTTGTTTGATTCCACATTTAATGAATAATTTATTTTCTTTGTATCAGTTTTAACCTTAAAAGGAAAATGAAATAATAAAAATCAAAAATCTTTTAATTGTGACGATTGTGTTGTGCTTTTAAAATTCATTCAACTTGTTGCTGCATTAATTTTTATTTTTTATTACTATATTTCTAATATTATTTTTAAATTAACAGGTCACACTTTTAATATTTGTTAATTTTGCAAAATTTTTTTGCAATGCCGTATTTGTACATGATTTATTCAAGATAATTGCGCATAGTGCACCACAAGTTTTGCTTCTACCCCGCCAACTGTCACTTGAACGGTTTAATTGTTCTTCACGTATCTTTGAAATTTTTAAATGTCATCATTTGAAAACTTTCAAATGTTGTTATTACGTGGCAATTAAAAGAAGAAAGCACAACAGGTTGTTTTTGCTAATTCGGATGTTTTTGTTGCTTTAAGATTGAAATCTTAGATTGATTATGATCACACCGGGATACGTCAGCACTTGGCAAGTGGACAATTAGTTCTACACGTCAATACGCTACAGGAAGCCGCTTTCATAAAAATTATTGGCGTAACCATCATCATCATTATCATTATTATCTTCATCACAACAACAAACAAAACCAAGAAAGCAGCAACAGAAGAAATATGGCAACAAAAAAAAAATAAATATTGCAACAACACCACAAACATAAAACACTGTGTGATGAGTTGTTTATTGCATGAAGTATAGACGAATCATACATCTGATATGTAGACAGTCACTCAGTCAGCCAGTTATGCATTGAACTAAACACAAGACAGTAAAAATGTACTTCGACTCTTTGGAATCACTATGGGCCAGGGACAGGCAGATGAATAAATTGTGAAAATCGAGTTCAATTTTCAGCATTGAAACTTATGCACAAGTTAAGACCTTTTGAAACCTTTAAAAATTTGTTTGAAGTCTATTGAGGATTTGTTGTAAGAGCTAGTGAAATGAGGCATGTAGATATACCAAAAAAGAAATAGAATTGATATATTAAAGCTTAAAATAAAAGAACTTCGATCAATCATTTTGTGCTATTGATGCCATTGTGCAAATTATCTTTATACAGTTTTTAAACAGTATCTTCTTCTTTTGACTGAATATTAACAATATACAGTCTTCCAAAAGCGTAAAAACTTACTACTGGAAGAATCTTTTTAACACACAAGTCGTTGGGGCACATTGTTGTACGAGTTAGTATTTGCAACGAGTATATTCGAGTACTTTAATAGTTTTTTTATTTCATTAAAATACATACACTCGAAAACATAAACATGTCCAACCAAAAGCACTGGAGCCCAAGCGAAACTAAGTGTATGTCAAGTATCCATGTGGTGCGGTGTTCACATATTAGAAAATCTGTTTATGGGACAGAAGTGACCTCCGCAGGTAATTTTCTTTTTACAAACTAATTGTAAATGTGAAAATTAATTTTCTCTGTACGGCGTTGGTTAATCATCTGCGTATGTATGGGTTCTTAATAAAAAAATTAGGGCTACTCCGGGGAACAGTTTAGCATATCAGTCGCTTGTGTTTTTTCTTGGTACAATTTCCTTTACACTTTAATTTTAAATCCGTTACAAATTGCATTGAAATCTGCAATGGATTGGGATAACTTGGATTGGATTGGAAAATATGTGAACAAGAAAAAAAAAATAATTGGAATGTGTTTATATATAATTTAAAAGGTCCCACTTTGTCCTTTCATAAGTCTGAAAGTCGGATGATATTAACCAAACTCATCGAGCCATAAAGATATGAAAAGCCGAAGCTCAATATTTTGGAAGCGTTTCGGAGGTTTGAAAAATATTACAAGTATCTTCTCAAAAACCATATTCCATTTACAGTTACATATTCGTCTCTCGTGATCTTTTGTGTCCTGGTGTTATAAATAACGATTCTTATCTTCGTTTTGCCTCTAACGTTTGTTAACTGAATGCATTCTTCGAGTGAACATTAACCACAAGCCCTTCTTTGCAATGTTTACAATTTATACTTGCAAGTTGAAACATATTTTTCTTGGTTTGCACGATCGTATGTCCTTCTACGGATGTAAGCTTTGGTATAAATGACATATATACAAAGAAATGTGTGTATGTTGTTGTTTATTTCTTTAGAATTCATTACAGTAGTTACCAAATTGTTTGTTGGCAGTATGTAATTCATATTAACTGTTTGGCTAAAGTTTATAGAGCAACCAAAGAAAAAGATTCTAGTAAAAAAGAAAGTTAATATATTCTAACAAATACGATGAGTATGATCCTGTCAGCTTTTCTTTTTAATACACTCGCGAAAAAACAAACAGAATCTGAGAATCTTAAGGAATTCGCCATAATATTAAAATAATTAAATCTTAGCTTTAACAATTTTGAAGTGCTTTCATTCTTAAAACCGATTGCCGCTCTCTGCCAAAACATAAATATCTTTTATTGTTATTTTGCAAATCCAATATAAAGGGGGAAGTGAACAACATAAACCCTCTTCTGGATAATGTGTGTCGTCTGTTTATAGTAGACTGCATTAATATCGAAGTTTGCCGTAGTCTGTCTGCTGCTTGTGGTGATCGAGAAGCAAAATCATTAAGATTGTTTTTGTTGTAGTAGAAATTTTTATAATGGATCTTCAAGTTAAACATTCGACCATAAACATACTAAAGAAGAAGAAAATTATAAAAGTTTCCTATAGAGGGGAGCAACCAAAAAGAGATTATTTACTTTGAAGAAATTACGCAAATTAAAAAAATATTCTCGTACGTACAATAAACAAAAACGACCACAAGTTGAAACGGACGACATTTTTACATGTGGACTTGTTTGTTTGCCCCCTTTTTGGGGTTTCTTTATTAATTTTAAACTGTTAAAAAAACCACTCGTTCTTGAAAATATGAATGAATGAGATTTAAAAGTTTTGTGAATGAGAAGTTTTCTTGCAAGTTTATTGTGATTTTGTTTTGCAAGATGACATCGCGTGTAAATCATAAATTTAAAATGCGATATTCAGAGTTTTTAACTTCCTTAATGAGAGACGTTTGAATATTTTGTTTCACCTGGCTTCCTATACGTAATCCTGTGGACTTTAAATCCCTAAAATCTCTGAAACAGTAGGATAATCGTTTCAGTGCTTCTTCCACACTCTTGCTTGCGAGTAACATCTTCAACATCCGTTTGCTTTTTTTCTTTTCACATAATCCTTTACATAATTAAATCACGTAACTATAATATTGCTTTTACACTCCTGTTTTTTAAACACACTTCGTTTGAGTAGCTAAGAAACAAAAAAAAAAACATGGGCAATTAAGAAAAAAATGATGACCAAAGACAAGGTAGCAGAATCAAATTACCAGTTTAGTTTTCAAGCATCTTAAGCCTTAAATTAATGTGTTTTTTCATGTATCTTAACCGCAATATTTGTCTGGTAAAAACGGAAGTTCAAAAATTAATTAGGCCCTGGACTTTTTAAAAGATAAAACGTACAAGAATGTAGAAATCTTAAGAATGTAGTCAGCATTTTTTTGACATCCGGATGGGGGTTATTAATAAAAAATCAATATGTTTCTTAAATAGTTAAAAGCACAATAAATTAAGATTGTCACTTAAAGAAGAAGAAGAGCTCCTAAAGATTTGACGCGAAAGTAAAATAAATGTGAACGGCTGTAATCTATTACGGTTATCTCCTTCCTACTACTGCAGAGTATTTTTATTATAAGCCATGATTTAAATTGACGATGGATGGGAAGTGTGCATGCCGGCGCAGATACAGGGTTTGCGAAGAGGGGCTAGTTCACTTTCCAAATGGAATAAAATTACCTAAATAAACTAATTAGCAATTCATTGGTTTAAAGTGGATGTTGAGAATGTCTCAAAGCTCATTAAGAACGATTCTTTCATCTAGAAATAATAAAGAAAAACTTTTGATAAAAGCTGAGTCCAACACAGAGGGACAGAGTATCCGTCTCTTTAGGTATTATTGTGGCTGAGCTCTTAAAAATACTCTGTCGCGAATGTCGTTCGTTACATCCGCTCGAGGATGGAACTGATGAACTATTTAATCATTCCGAAACCGTGGCCGTTTAGGAGAGTATTCGATAGGAATGCGCACATTTACCGCCGGAAGTCAGTCCTGCGAAAGTCATGTAAACGCCATAAAACAGGAACGAATATATATAAACACTGGCGGCAGTGATTTCTGACACTTAAAAGAAAAATTATAAAAGTAAAAATTAAAAAATTAATTTTGCACCCGCCTGTGCATTTCATCTGCTTTAATGCTAAAAATATTTTTATACTTAAAGTAAATCATGTGTCTAAAATGTGAATTACTTACACTATTGCCAAGAGTATAGAATATAATCCCTTGATTCGCATTTTAGCACGAGTTTTTCGATTAATTCCACAATTCCTTTATTTCCACTTTAGCAACAGCAAGAACAATTACGCTTGCAATGACCACAAAGTGTAACAGCAAGAAGAAAACTTATAAACAGCTGGAATGGACGAATTTGTATAAAATATCTCTACACACTAGGAAGGTAGTCAGTCAGTCAGTCGTACATTTTATTAAAAATATTTCTTTATGCTCTGGAGTACAAGTGCAAGTGTGTGCGAGTAAGAATATATATCATGATCATTTAGTCGCATGTAACATACTCTGATCTCCACTCACATAAGAAGCCTTAATTGTTGTTGCTGTTTTTCGTTCCATCGAGTAGATGGTCTAGAGATGGTTTGAAATCTAAGCAAACACTTGAAGTTTTAGTTTTATTGTGTTTGTTAAACCAACTCCAGTTAAATTTCATGCAAAAGGAATTGCCTTTTTTTCCTTCTTTACTTCTTTTCTTATCGGTTCTGCTACAAATAGAAGAAGTTCCACGGTTGGCTGCTTGTAATGGATCAGTTGGAGCAGACACTCTGGTGGAGATAAATTCTTGAAATAAATGATAATAACGAGTTGAATCATTATCATCATTATAATTGTAATTATGGTACCAAACTATGACCGTCAGTCATGACATGCAGAACAATTGTTGAATGCATGCGTCTGAGCGTGCGTGTGTAGATACCGATGCGAGAACGTACGAGTTCTACTTATCAAATTACTGCTCAAGCCTTACGGAAACCAAGAAAAACTTCCACAGATTTCACATGTGAGTACGTTCGTACTACTTCTAACTCGATGTGATGTGGATATTTAAAGCACATGCTATGCTGTACTTCTGCCACAGAAATACAGAGGAGTCACATTATAATGAATTTTAAAAAAAACCAAGTTAAAGCAATTTTGCATATTTAGTAAACAGCGAGAATACAGAGTCAGGTTTTGAAATAAAATAAAACATGACAAAATGTGCGATATCTAAGTTCAGGCTTAATTACAATATATTGTGATAGTAACCGATTAACGCTTTACCCAATGAATACCCTACTTTCTGCCATTCGTAAAAAGTTATGCTGAGATTCTTAAATTATCATCTCTAAAATTTCTTTAAGAATCGTCTCTAAAATTATGTGTGCATCTCAAACTGTTACACAAATTCACTTTAGCTCAACTTGAGTGTTGGAATCGTACTTCAAAACACTTGCATATTAAATCATTGAATTGGTAATTATTTTCAAATAAAATACTGCAGAAGCATTTTCAAAGATATGGTGGTTAGAGATATTTTTGTTGTATATTTTTGGTTTTGTTTTTAAGGCTTTTCTTATATCCGAGATCTGCCAGCCACTAACCAGTTGTTTTTTGCGGTGAATATGTAATTGAATAAAAAGTAAAAAGTAAAGTGTTCATGTGTATTTTCTACATGATACGGTTAAACGACTACAACACTAAAGTTTCTAGCGTTCATAGATTTATTTTTATTAACATAAATATTTTACTCTTAAGAACGAAATTATCTGACCATCTGTAGTTTTTAAGTTGAGCCCCCAGTTAGCGCCGTCATAAATGGGTAATTTTATTTATTGCGTTGTAGGGACATAAAATATACATAAATTCTCTTGTTAATGTAAATTGTAAAATTAAACTACAGAATGTGAAAAGTTGCTAAATGTGATGGTGGTAGTATGCAAATAATACTTACTCTTGTGAGACTTTTATGTATCTGACAATCGCTGGGAGGATCCACGAGTTATAACTTCCATGTTCTTCTGAGATCTTTATTAAGTAACACAAAACAGAAACTTTTTAATCGATTAAAGGAAATTTGAAAGAATAAAATTGGTTTGAATTTCTTAGATATAAATGAAGTTGTGGAATTTTTATCCTCAATTCTAAATAAAACAATCAAACTGTTCTATTAACTATTATTTTTTTCTTGTTTTTCTTTTCAGGTAAGTGCCAAAGTTTTATCTACTTCTTAATTGTAACACAAGGTAATTTCCTAGATTCAATAATAGAAAATAAGCTGAGTAGGAGGTTTCATAAACAATTTGCAAATTGATACTCAATATAGTTGTCACGAAATGTGCGAATGTTTGTTTAACATTTACCTTTTTTCGGAGTCTTTAATGTCTTCAAACAGAATTCCTTTTCTTTTTTTTACCAACTTTACATCTCATGTATATACAAAAACAGCACGAAAGAAATACTTGTGCATATCAGGAATGAAAAGAAACTGAATCTTTTTGTTTTCAGTTTGACAACCAGTTTTTAAAAAAGTATGACTCATTTGTATCTCCTCTTCAGAAATTTTGAGCATGCATAAGCATGTTTGCTGGCAAGTAAATATAAGCCATGGGAAAATTTATTGAATGCCGCAAAAGATGGTTTTGATTTTTAACGCGTAGCTTGGATTCTCACTGAACAAATGAACATCACCACACCCAGTCGCACATTGTTAGGACAGCAAAAGCAAATTTACAAGAAACAAAAAAAAAAACAAAAAAAAAGAAACGAACAAGTGAATTAAATCCAAAACAAAGTTAAACAAACCACTTGCGAAAAATTCAAGCAAAAGAACACTCGCAGCTGTAGCCCACAGTCTGGAACTCTCTGCACAAACGCTGAATGTAAAACCGAAACAGGTTTGCTGCTTAAATCTTTTGTTTTGATTAACTTGTATCGTGATCGTTCTTGCTGTTTATGTTTACATACTGGCTGACTGTGGCACAGAATTGAGTATTTCAAATTGTATCTTTTCAATCTCTGTATTTCTTATTTGAGACAAAACATTTTCCACTAACAAATTATGGCAATATTTTTGTTATTTGCGCACAAAAAAAAAAAGAAAACAATTAATTAGGTTTCGATTTCAATAGGAAATCTTGCACAGTGGAATCAAAACCACTCAAAGAAACAAAAATAATATATATTTTTCATATAAACTCCACAAAATTAATGGGTGGGAAACCCTGGCTTCCAATCAATAAAGAAAAGTATGGAAATCATAATCAAAATAAAAACAAATAATTAAAAAATTATTTGGTTTTAGTTTATCAAAATATTGGTCGAAATGAAATATTATTTGTACGACGAGGTCTGCATCCATAACAAACGAAGTGACTTCTGGGTAGTCATACACGGCAACGTCTTGGATTTAAGTTCGCTTTTAAGAGATCGTTTTGATTCATGGAATGTTGTAAGTTTTTTAAAATGAAATAACTGAAACAGAACAATTTTCACATTTAACTTCCCTGTGTAAGAATTTGGACTATTTATCGGCTTTTGGCGGGAAGGATTTGTCACATTTTTTTTATTTAAATAATTTGCCAAGAACTGAAATATCGCCTGTCACTGGTAAACCACGTGTACTGTTTCCTCCTATTGTGGAGGTGGCTCAAAGTGAACAAGTCAAAACGCCCGGCAGGTTGTGGTCTCAGGATCCTTTTTATCATATCGGCCGTATAACGAGAAAACAACACAAACTTCGTTTGATCAATACACTTACGGGCACTGTCACCTTCATGAAAGTTTGCGACGAAGATACGATTTACGACATACAACGGAAGTATAAAGAAATCTACAACAATCATGCAGGCAGTTATTTGTGGCGTAAATTCTCGAACGGTGTAAATTTTCAATGGAATTTATTTGTTAATGAAATTCTAATGTATTCTATTGTTTTGTGTGCACTTCAATCTTCTGTATTCTCTTGCATTTAGGGTCAATGTCCTGGTAATTTGATTTTACACAAAACCCTCCGTGGCAACAATTTGATTGGAGAAGAGAGTGATATTGAATTGCCTTTTCCTTCCATTTGGCTGTATTACACAGATGATTTGACGGTGGCTTAGTTTATTGTAAATTCATGAAAAAAGTCTGCTTTAAAATTATTCTATTGTAATTGTTTCTGCTCGCAACAGAATAAAATATATTTTCTTGAGACTCTTTTTTTTATTTTTAAATCACATATTTTCACATAATTATATGTATTTGTGTGTTTATGTGTAATTCTGTAGCAAAGCGACACATTTTATTTAAATAATGTCTGTGTTCTTTTGTACATCTTGTAGATTAAAATCTTGTGTGTCTTGTTCCCAGGATTTGCTTTGTCTTCTCTACTTTACTTTATTTCGTGTCTAATGAGTGGGTGTTGTCTAAAATTGTTTCCTCTAAGTTAGACAATGACTTCGATGCTATTTTTCAAAACATCAGGCTTTAATTTGTTTGAACTGAAACATATTCGACTCTGAACAAATAAAAAAAGTGCAGCTGGGGAGAATTTATTTGAATTCCTTCAACATCTTACTGTTGCTTGCGAAAACTGAAAAATTAGGTGATCATTAGGTTCGAACATAAAATAGAACTTAAATCTTAGTGTCTTAAAAACGTTCTATAGAAATACTTTTTGCCTGAATAATTTTACATAATTTGTACATGAATGAAATACCGATTTAAAAGCGGTGACTATGTTCCTCGACTATATCGCCTAGTCTATAAGTTGGCTGGTTAGTTGTTAACGAAATTGATATGTGCTGCTGGTTAAGTTGGAATTAATTAGCGCTCTTAATATTTACAAACACTGTGGCAACGGTTGCCAAGACCAAAATACCTCCTGTCAAGCTCTTATATGTGTTGCTTGACGTTATTGTCATTCAAAAGTATAGAAAATTGCAAATGTTGTTTGAGTTTTAACTCATATCAAACATGCTTGTCAAGCATTTTGGGAATACCATCAAAATAAAATATAACCAGCAACAGTTGAATAATTTTATTTGGCTCTAAATTTGTAAATCGATTGGGGTTAACTAAATTTGCATGGAAAAAGTTTGAAAGTTTGTGTTTGTTTTGCTAAAAATTTGCTCACCTGACAACCATAATTTTTTTGTCATGGTGAATGGTAAATAATTGATGGCGAATAATCAATTTGAATACGCTTAGAACTGCATCATTTTGTCATCGTAAAGATCTGTTCTGAGGGAAATTCAAAGTACCCAAAGTTTTATAAGAAACATTTCATGAAAATATTATTTTATTCGTATGGGCATGGCACTGCCCACATTATTAGTTTTTGCTATAAAATTTTGTTGAGCTGAATTCGTATAAATATTTTCAAACACATATTTTCTTCTGCCCCATTATTGTCTTCTAACTGCCCACTTACCCACATTTGAAATACAATTTGTTTTCATTTATTATTGTTATTTAATGTATATGCCACTTCTAACAAAAAAGAGAAACAACAATTATAAACCAGAGTCACGTCTCTGCGGTCAAATTGCCGGACATGGACAACGGAACTTTTTAAGGTAAAGTTGAAAAAAAAAGGAAAAAGTCAACAAAATAATAATAAATTGAGCATTTAATTAATAAATAAAGAATATTCAGTGTTAGTTTCAAACTTAACTTGAAGAAACAGAAAAAGTATTTGTTTTTTGTTAATTTTTTTGTTGCTGCCCATTAACGGAAGCGCAAGTTATGCTAAACTTTGCCTTATTCGATTCAAAGCTGCACCTAAATGGTTCCATAAATATTTTATAAAAAGTTGAAAACAACTTCCTTTTACTGAAAACTTTTCCAAAAGCCATGTTGCTATTGTTTGAATACGAATGACCTTCATAATTATACAGCAAAAAAATCTAAATAAAAAGTATTTAATGTTGTTGTTTGATTTTAATTAACTTTGAAATGTTTCTTTCTTTTTGCTTCTGTTTGTAAATTTCTTTTCAAAAATAATTTGAATTTCATTAAGTATTTTCACATTATTTGCATTTTAGTTTAAACACTGTTTGATTATATTCTATTTGAATTTAAATTCTGTTGTTGTTAAGTTTTGTATTAATTCAACTCCAACAAATACAAATCCTCAATAAATCTTACACCGCCGGACAGACATGCATATTTTTTTTTATAAATATCTTTGAGCTAGAACTTCCGTTGATTTTCGTTCTCTTATGTTAAATATGTTGTTTTAGAAGAAAATTCTCAGGGAGTTTTGTTACGCATTCTTTTGCTGGAAAAAGTTTTCATTATTGTCTTCTTGGTGTTGCTTCGCATTGCGGCAATATTCCAATGCTCGCGTGAGCAACGTTCAGAAACGTTTCACTAAAAAGTTCATAATACATTTACGTGATAACTCCACCACAAGTAAAGAATATATTTGAATTAAATTAAAAATGTTTGCTAATACATTTGCTTTCTAAGCAAATAATCGCAAATTATTTCATAAGGTTTGCATTAAGAACTATTTGAATTATTAATTTAATATCCGAGCAGCATTCATATGTAAATCAAAATTTTTTTATCTTTAATGACAACATATTGCGTAAGTGAGAATTGTTGTTTTGCCCAAAGAAGATGTCTGTCTACAGAATTTCAAAGCCAAGAAAGTTTTGTAATTTTAGCATGACTTATGAAACATAAAAAGTACCTGCACTCATGCTGAATGATTTTTGTTGCAAGTTTTCAAATTGCTGATTATGATAAATTGATGTATTCATAAATGATTGGTTAAGGAAAACATTTCAAAACATAAACTATTTGAAAACATAAAGAAATTTCCATTACGAAATAAAAACAAGAACAAAATGTAAAGAGCAAAAAGCAGTAGCCGGTCTGATGGCCTCATCAACTGTTCACCTGTTACGTTGATAACAACAATGATTTGGTAAAATTTAACAGAAGAGAAACAACTTTTCCTACAAGTCATGTTGTTTGGAGTGTTTCTTCTGAATTAAAAGATGAAAAAAAAAAAACAACGGTTTGAATAGTGTGAGAACTTGACAACAATTTAAGCATTTGCTAAGTAGTTTAAGTGTTTTTCTTTTCGTTAAAAGACCTGACTGAAAAAACTTTAAAGCCGAATTTGTTTTCTTAAATCTGAAGAACTTAATTATCGCTGTCGCTACTGTCTGTAAATATGAATTGTAATTTACGTCTTTTGGTTTTATCGCGGTTCCAATAAATTAATTTTATAAGTAAATTCGATTGGATGAAAATAAATATGACCGGTTCAATACTTTTGCAGATGCATTGCAAACGGTTGCCAAATATCGTTCAGAGATTGGAATTCTTAGAAATTTTTTTATTTGTTGTTTTTTTTTTGTTTTTCAAACTAACAAAACTTTCAGCGTACAAATGTTTTCGAACTAGAATTAAATTTCTTAAGTTGAATTTTTTCTAAAATAAAATATTGATACCTAAGAAGTGGCTCTAAAAACACTCAAGTATCGTTTTAAGATATGGGAATGTTTGTAGTGCTGAATAAAAATCATAAAATGATTGGGGAGAACATTTACAACAAAATCCCCTGCTGCACATATTACAAATACAATAACGAAATGTGTGACATGCCTTTGGATAATATCCTGGATAATTTTAAGTACAAAAATATATGAAAAAATATAATGTTTTAGTTTTTACGCTCTAAGACTGGGGTATTAATTAATGCTTTTCGAGTTTAATAAACTGTTTTTATTATCATTAAAAAAATTTTTCCACGTTGTTTAAAGCTTGGGAAAATTAAGTTTATGACGAAAACAAAAATGTTTTGCAGTAAAAACAAACAAACGCTCACACAATAAAATCAATAGACTTCAATGAAAATCCCACAGGGAGGGAATAAAGTTTCTCATATTTTACTGTTACCATAAGGGTTTATTCAATCCTTCGATCATAAATAATCAAAAGGTCACGTGCTCTTGGCCAATTAAGTGTCAGAGGTAATTATTTGTATTAATTACATGGGAATTATTATGTAAAATTATATTCATACCCCTTTGGCTGCTCCGGTGGATATAAAACTTCATATTCGAGTATTTAGCCGCCGTCATCATGTTGTGAACCCGCGGGAAGTGTAAACGAATCAATTTTAATTCAACTCCTTGGCTGTTTTGTATACTGGAGGCTATTTTATTCGAAAAGGAAGTAACTGACATAAAAAGTGATTTTAAATATATTAACTGCAAATGGGTGCTAAATATGTGTTCGTAAGAAGTTGTTGTGGATGGTTTTTAAAAAGCGCATCGCAGCTTTACTAAACTTGTGTGAATTGCATAAATGGTGAAGTTAATGCAGAAGTTTTCGCTGTTGGGCTCGCCTTTGAATTTATCTTTAACATAATTTTTAATCGCTTAAAGAAAAAATATTGGTCCCTATTTTTGTTTAATTAATGGATTTATTTTTCGCAATAATTTATGCATGTTTGTATTTGATTAGAGATTTCCGAGTAAAACTAAATCCAATTTTAAAAAGAACAATAGCACGTTGCCACTTTTAAATACAACAAATTTCAAACACATCCCTTTTATATTTTTAATTTTGAATTGTTCTTCTGCTTAACTCGTGTTGTTTTGAGTTAAAATTCTAATGAATTTCAAAGAGACCGACATCAAGAAGCTGTCAATTTAATGTTTTTTTCTTCAAATTTATTACCTTTAGAAGATATTTATATAAAATATATTCTGCATTGGGAAAAAACAAAAGTAAAATGGTTTCCTTTTAATTGCCACTAGTAAAAAAATTCAAACACTCAGGTTTTGCTCAGGGAATGTATCCTTGATAATAGTTTCCGATAAAATACAAACTATTTTCTAATAATTTTTATACCATTTGATCAAAATGTTGTGTTATACTTCCATTTTTAAAATGATTTTAGCAGCTGCTTATATCCTGTTTGTCCATAATAGAATGAATGTAGTATTTTACAGTTCAAATATTTCGCCCACAATGTCCTTTTTTGTTATGCAAGTCCTTTGAACCCAGTTTCCTGTGTATAATAATACAAAAGAAATTAAATTTGCTCCCTTCGCCTCAATTCAAAAAACTTAATTTTCATAGAAGTAGTTACATATCAAGCATTTGAAACTTCTTTCTCTTCTGTTGTACAAAAAAGTAACACGCTTGACTTCTTTGGAAAATTAACATAAACGCCGCCATATGGCACATGCTGCCCCAAACTTTGGGTCGTTAGGAAAATTATTATTTAAGTTTTTGTGTGCCAGTGCATTTTCTTTTAGTATTAACATTCTGCAGTACAGCCAAAGTGATCATGCTTAAATGATCTCAGAATAGCAAATAATGGAATTGTTAGGAAAGGGAGGGTGCTAAACAGAAAAGCGGTAAACATTCTGTGTACACATATAAGTTCATTTGAAATAAAGACAGTCGGCTTCAAAAAAAGAGACCAAAGTTGCCAATCAAAAATTTAATTACGCAAAGTTTTTTTTTCAAACTAATCCGCGAAATAACGACCTCTTGCCGCAGTGTGCGTTGGAAGAAAAATATTACTTTTCTTAATATAATTTATTTGTGTACCTTGAATGTAGGTAAATTAATGTACAGCACTGTAAATGCAAAGAATATGTGAACTGGTATAATCAAACAATTTTTAGTGCAGGCTTTGCTGCAGTTGGTTTTTCTAGTTTCCATGTCCATTTTACTACAAACTGCTTGTGAAATATATTTTTAAATTTGTGTTGGTTCATTGTAAATGTAACAAGAAAATGTCATGGTCGAAAAACTTCCATTAATTATTCCATTTGCAGTGTCTTAGTCGCTTGCACTTCAATACTGTAGCCGGTTGCACTATAAAATGGTTGATGTTTTGTTTTTAATATGGTTTTTTCCCATTTCGGGTTAAAACTTTTCTTCATTCTTACAAACAATAATTTGTGGTAATCAGGAAATTTAATTTCATAATTTTTGTTAAATTACTAGTGGCACGCGCTAACTTTTCGCGGTGCACTTTATTTGAAGAAGCATTTTTGACTGAAATTGAAATTGCAAATGCACTTCTTTATGAACAAAAATGGAAAAGATGTTGATTTCTTAGTATGACTCATTTCCTGTAGCGGACATTCAATTAATGTTATTGTGTCTTAGAAAAATCATTTTGTTATTACAAAATATAGATTAGAAGACCTCCCATAATTCCTACTGTAAAGCCATGCATTGGGAGCCATCCTTTTTTATCTACGATTTTCGAAGTTAATGATGCATTTGATTCGATGAAAATGCATGTTTGGCAGTATTTGTTTTGTTCAGTTGAGACTAAAGGCAACATTTTAGTTCTTCTGTTGGCGACAATTAAATAGCCCGCATCACGGCTTCCAACAAATATCGATTGCCGACAAACTCTTCCTGTCATCATCGGCTTTATGTCGTACAAGTACTTCTTAATAATTGTTGTGGCTGTTTGTGTTGACTTTGACCTTTTTCTTTTCTGAAATGTTCTGCCTGGCTTAAAACCATCATTGTGCGGGTGCTTTAAATAATTATCGTTGATGTGTTAGACAGTCAGTCAGCCGCTGATGATGCCAGGATATTTTTATTACATTTTGAAAAATAGTTAATTGTATTGGAAGCGGACATCAGCTTTTGAGTTGTGTTTTAAATAAATTTAATAGTTAACGATTTTTAGAAAATATATAAAAAAAAAATTGCTTTTTATAAATTTAAATGTCTACATTTAATTTCCACAGCAAGTGAAATTTACTCATACATTTAAAATTTACAGATTTTTGCTGACATAATCAAAACGTGTTTGCTTAAACAACTCTAGAAAAGGCTGTCTGCTGTATTCTCTCTATTACCCAGTATTTTGTACAACAATCGTTTGGTCAGCAACTGTTCCTTGTGCGTCTTATTGATAATTAATGATTTTATATCTCAAGTATTTCATCGCGTTCATCTGAGTAATTCAAAAATTTATAATATTTTTTTCAGCCATCACCTTTGAGCATCTGTTAAGTTCCCTTGAGATTTTTAATCTATTCATATCGAATTGTAAAAATTGCTTTGAATTAGAAAAGGCATTCCATGCAACATATGTTGCCGACCATAAACACGAATATAAACATACACTAACTCATGTGTATACATAAATAGGCATGTAATCCTTGTAGGATGTTTTTCCTTTCAGTAGGGGTGGATTTCATAATATGTCATGCAGAAATGAATATAATCTTTTGAGGTGCAAATTCATGTTTTTACCTTTTGCGTCATGTCATCCTGTTTGAACGTATGCCAGACACACTTCTGACGTTACCAATTTGTGAAATTTGTTTTCTTCCAAATATTTATGTAATTAAAATTTTAATTTTATTGTGGTGTTGAAGCATGTGTTGATCACTAAAAATGTGTGCACTCGTACACGAAGTTCTGTTTATTACTACTCGTGCACTTAGAGGGTGCCACTTTACAAGCGAAATAAAAAAGTGCGTCAATCACCCACCTTCGAACATGAAGTATTATCGCAAGGTAATTTTGGAAATAAAACTATTTTATACACGTATTTAAATATGACAAATTATGTATAAAAAAGAAGAGACACTCCTGCTCCCAGCCAAACACGATAGACCTGAGACAGATAAAGAAGAAAGAATCGCTTCCAATATTATGTCTAGCAGAGACTAGACTAGTTGTTAATAATTTTAAATTTAAGGTTTGTTTAGTTATTCTCAGGTGAAGTTTCAATAAATATTATTATCGAATTTTCGTTTATGCGCAGCATTTACAGTCGGATCTTGAATTATGACACATTAATGTTTTTACTTGGAAGGGTCTGATGTTTTGCCTTATTCGCAACTGTCCACTGGTATTCCATTAAAGATCTCAGTTCCTTCAACTCTAATCCATCACAGTACCTTCAGTAAACTCAAGCTAAAAAACCATTAAACTTTTGTTAAAGAAGTATTTCTATTATTTTGGCAGAAAACTTTAAAATCTACTCCTTGGTCGAACACAGAGCTCGCATTTGGAATTATGTTTCCGAAATTGTGCCTAAATATTTGCTATTCTATAGGCGCTTTTATTAAGAATCCAATATCTTTTGAAAAGAAAAGGAATTTATTGAACAAGTTTGTTGTTAAAAAAATTGCAAATTATCTTTTATAAATGTTTTCTCAGCCTTTCAGATACCGAATCGGTACAAGCAAGTATTTTACAGAAAGTTTTGCCAGCTGCAAATTTACAATTAACTTGTGGATAAAAGAAGTTGACTTAATAAATATAAACTCAGTTTATTTATTGTCAACAACATGCACAATTGCTTGGTTGAGTAAATGTTTTTTCTTTTTTAGTTTTTCAAGTACTTCCTGTAACAAGAAATTTATTCCGAATTTCAAGATCGATGCACTTATTACAAAGGCCTGTAAAAGAGAGCCAACTATTGTTGGATTGCTCGGCACGTATTTTAAAGTGTCGTCGTTTATGCTTCAATCGTATAAAACAGTTATGCAACCGTCATTGTACTCGTACTTCTCATGTTATAAGTACGATCCTGGAGTACTCCTTTCAACCCTTGGCTGTTTAATTCAAATGAATGTTGTTGGACTGTTGTTAGTGGTGGTTGGTTGTATCCTGGCAACTGCAATCAAGCATGCGTGCCACACGTGTTGTTTTCGAAATTTCTCTTAATATTTTATTGTTTGTCTATTTGTTGTAATACGTGTGTCCGCTTTTCCTTCTGAACCAACCCATTGATCATGATTGTTAATCCTTTAAATTTATGTGTTTTGCTTATAAAAATTTCCGGTTAAATGACAATATTTAAGAATATTTAAGTATCAAATATTAAATGCACTACGCATCAAACTCTAAATGTGCTCAAGTGCTGATAATGTCAATTGATATTTTTGATCACATGCAATAATTTGGGTTGGCTTAAGTGATATTTTCTAAATCAGACATGCGTTTATTTAATTTTTCGGTAGTCAGCTATAAAAATTGATATTGAATAGGGGGTGTTTCGGCGAAAATTGCAACCCTCAAAAGCTTTTTTTTTTTTGGAAATCAAACGCGAAAACCACAAATATGCTTTGAAAATGTTTCAAAATTCATCAGATGTTATTTACATCGTTGCTGACAATAGCAGATGTTTCAATTTCTAATGCACGAGCAATCCGATGTTATCCTTTAAAGTAGCTGTGTTTTTTTTCTTCGATATAAATATGAATGCATCTGTGTGGGCTTAACTTTTAACGCCTGGTGGCGATAATGACTGCTTTGTAAACATACTTGTTTAATTAGGATGTGCGAATGAAAGAAGATTGAAAAATGTGCATCAATGCGCTTGTAGATTGGTCACGATTAGACAAGGAAGTACTCGTGTAACGTACTCTTCGCTTGAAACAGGATGGCATTTTCGATCATAATTGCAGCGATTAAAAAATGCGAATAAGACAATGAAATTGTCACAATTTTGCATGCCTATATTTGATACCTGCAGGGTAAGAGTTTATATACAAACAATTCCCAGGCATCTCGTACATCCAGGAATAATGTTGAACTCAATTAATTAAGAAATGTTCTCAAGCGATATTAATTTTGTTTGAATGACTTGCGTTTTGAACGTTAGAAGTTTAATACAATTTTGTATGTCATTTTGAAGTTTTTTTTTACGAAAGGAATGAAACCGATATGTTGAAATGAATACTTCAATATGCTTCCAATTTTGGAAATAATGAAAATGGAAAATGGTTTGCCAGCGTAGTTTGTTAACACATTTAAATAAGCATAAACGCTGAAGAATTAACAATTCATAATTTCTAATGTGTATATGTATGAGTATGGAACCAACACATTTTGTTCCATATTAGAATTTCTCTTTTGTGTGTCTAACAATTTGAATTTATTTGCTTGTGTGTTTGCACATTCAAATAAACATCCCACTAAGCACGTACTTTCACGCCTTGACCCAACCCACATGACATGCAGCTGTATTTAAATTGATCCGAATATGAAAAGCATTTCAACTAAAACCCATTAAAATGTTTATTTTTAGCTCAAATTGCCCACATGTGTGGAAACTAGAAGTGCTTACAAAAAAGGATAATTCCATTTTGTTTAATATTCGTTTTCAAGTGCTTCAAAAACATTAATTTATTTCTCGAATATTAACCCTAAACAGATGGTTTTGTACTCCTCGAAGATCGCCCTTCATGAAAAAAACTAAAACAGATGAAAATGTAATTGATACTTAAAACGAAAATCGTTATTGTGCGAGTGTTTTTGAAATATTTTAGAAATTTTAAATATTTTGCCAAAGATAAAAATCACGTTGCTAAACATGTGTGTGCTGCCGAATGTATTTGGCAGTTTGTCAGCAACTTGCGTCACAAATCTGTCGCAATAGGGAATCTGTTAAAGGAATTAAATTACAGTTTTCAAGTGCAGCAGAGATGTCGTTATTTTCATTAAAAAACTGAAAACAAAACAATGAGGAGGGCTAAACTAAAGTCTTGAAGCACAAGTTAGAAAGTTCTATAAATTTTGTGCCTCCTCACAGAAAACTTTAAATATATTAAGAAAGCTGGTACAGAAACTTAGGATTGTATAGTTCCATAAAAGGAGAACCAAACATTTTCGGTTCCCCAAAGAATCTATTCAAATGGTGCAACTATTCTGTGTCTTACTATAGACTGTTTGAAACCACAGCTTTGGAGACTTGTTAGAATTAAACCTTAGCCCTAGAAGTGCTAAAAGAGCAGAGAAATCAGAGCTGGACTGTTCCAAAAAATAAACATAGTTATGGAAATGCCCATATAAAGAAGGTCAAACCATATAAAATGTAAAGGAGGTTGAACTAGACAAAAAAGTACATGTTAAATAGGTGCGGAGCCGAACTCGGCAACTTCTTCTTCTCTTCTACCCTTCAACTACTATACATCCAACATTTTTTCAATAGCGTTGTGTGCGCAGGGTACCCGTTTTCCCCTCCTAAACGAAAACTTGCTGGTTGTGCTAAAGTTTGAAGTGCCTCGGTATTGTTATTTTATAGATATAAGAAAATTAATAATGATCTCGCGTGCAGGATATGCATCCGCTCTTTTCGTACCTCTCAAATTTGGATGAAACTTGCTATTGCAGCTGCAAATATCTGAATTAGAAAAGCCTTTTTGCCCCAGTGTGCAGTTGCTTAATTCTTGCTACAAATCACGACCCTGTACACTTGTGTCCGTGGCGGCTAATTTTGTAGCCAAAATATTTGTATGATTTCAAAAATATTTTTAAGTAGTTTTTATGGAATTTTATTTCATGTCAATTTTTAAATTATGGTAATCTGGGAAGTTGGGAATGTGTTGGAATTCTTCGCTTTCACATCTGCAGAGCTCTTCTATCTAATTTCTTGGCAGGTAATAGCAGCACCATGAGCAGCTGATAACCAGAATTGCTTACACAGCCTCCTCTTTCTTTTTGTCTTCTTTACTTTTACTTTTCCCTGTTTCGTGCATCTTGAATTGTTCTTAACGACCACTTGACGATCACTTTTTATCTCGTTCCATTATCCAAAAGCACAGATGTATGCAATTTTTGACTTTTATAAATTGGAAAAAAAATAAATACATAAGAAACATATTGATTGAACACATTTTTGTGATTCTTCCTGCGTTAATGTCAAACAATCGACATCCTTTCAACAAGATTTTTGCTCACCATAAATAAATAAATGAAATCGCCTTTATATTGTTGTAGCAGCTGCTTTAAATGTTTCTGTGTATCCTTTGAAACAAATGCGTGTATAACAAAAGACTCTTTTAACTTCCTTTTTCTACGAATTTACCGCAAGTAACCAAAGGATGGACTGATTTGGCTTGAAGGACTGACAAGCATGTGAAGCATGTGCATGTCCTTTGGTCTTGGCCACAATCAGAAAGTGGTATACCACAAAATATCCTGTTGTTATCATTTGATACACGCAGCTAAACTAAATTAAAAGAAGTTATTCTGCATAGTTTTTCGACTGCAATCCATTAATTTATTAACAAATAAAAAGTTCACTGTAACAACTTTAAGTTGGAACATTCTTACAATTACGACCTTGCAATGTCGCTATTTGTCTTAATTTATATTTTTTCTCGTTTCTTACATATTCTTGTTGTTTTGGGTTCACGCTAACGACAACAACAACATAAGAAGCAGCAGGTTACAATAATAACAAGAAACAAAAAATAAACAAAAAGCATGTACAAAACACAATGCACTTGCAATTTATTAAATAAAGTAACTGTATTTGGGCTTGGCTTTTTTGTTCAATATTTTGTGCTTTTAAAAGTCAGCCAACTAAGTGGAGCTGGTGCTGTTGGCGGTGGCATTGCATGCGGGTTAGTGCAGCCAGCCAGACTCTTTCAAATGCAAAATGAAGATTTTCCCAAAGTTAAATGTCCGCTTTTGAAAATTCCAACATGCAACTTGTTTCTTTTAATTTTGTGTAAATAATACCCTACGGAATGTATGTAGACCATCGTCATTCGTTGGAACAACAATCATGGTTGCATTGAAGTATATTTCGATATCGAATGTGGTAATTTAGTCGCAGCTATACAGTTATTGAAATTGTTTTTAAGTGCAAAAAGTGTTGTGTTCGGCCTTCGCGAATCGCTTTCCACTCTCGCACGTTTTTATAGTTTAAGCTTTCTTCTTTTGCTACAATTAAATGCGAAAAAAATCAAAAATTCAAAGAACGAAACAAATTACTTTTCGAAGAGTTTTTTTTTTAAATAAAACCTGCTCGAATAGCGACCATATGGTCGAAGCAGCATATTGAACGCCAATCATAAAAATTGGTCTCTCGTACAGTAACTCTGATATCCATGCCATCATGTTTCGGTCCGACATTGGATCCAGCTTTACCGTTTAGGGGTAACTTTTTACAATTTTATATTCAAGTAATTTTATTAGAGTTGGTTCACACGGGCCTTTGAAAAAAAGTCTTCGATTTGATGTAGCGTATATTTAGTTCGCTTACAATCAAAGGCATTTACATTTAACCTGTTTGTGTATGTGCTTGGCTTAAAGTGATGATTTTTTTTTGCTCTATTATTATTAGCTGTTTGATAGTTAATTTTGCTGCTGCATGTTGTGTTGTGTGTGCAGTTTTGTGTTGCACTTAACTTAACTGTTTGTTCTCTAGAGCGCTGTTTTGGCATTTACAAACTTTAATACGATTGCACAATAAGTAAATCTCTCAGATAATTTTACTTATTTGAGTGAAAAACTGTTTTTATTGGATTTTTAATTTAAAAACGAATAGTGTTTGGAGTTGAACAATTGTGTTATGGTCCAGTCAGTATAGACACAGTGGGAAGTTCCGGGAAGTAAATGATAATATAGATCTCGCCATCACATACAATATTTTGATAGTTATAGGATTTTATCAAACCTTTTAATGTTTTGCTAAAAAATATCCGCAACACCGCGTGCATAGTTTTTTTAAAAGAAAGATCACCGCAGACGAATCGACTATCTCTGTCCATCGATTGATATAAGTCTCTTTAGTTTCAACGTTTCTGAAAATAGTTTAATTAGTCGTTCAGAAATAACAAACAGTCCCCATTGCGCCGTAGCTTTGTACATATTTAACTATCTTAAATCAAATATTATTGCCGAGATTTTGAATCAAGTTGTAGTTACGATACATAATCTGAAAGCTTACAACGAATTTCTATCAAATAAATCACCCGTATTTTCTCATTTAAAATATAAATTCATGTTTATTAATTGATTTAATCCTCTAATAAAATCGGATTTACCATATAAAATTTTTGGTTTCTTATTTTTAAATGTCGCTTTAGTGTGACACTGATGACCCTTTCAACAACATTTTTGTCTTTCAATATGTAACGCTCTACATTCCATTAGTTAATATTGTTTTTAATTAAGACAAAAACTATAAACAATAATATTCTCTTGTTTTTGCACATGAATGCTTTTTGCCCAACTTGGCAAATTTAATTTGCAAATAAATTTTAGCGATGCTTTTTACTTTTAAGGAAACTTGTATTTTATAGTCTACAATCGATGAAGAAACTCTTGTTGTGAGACAGTGAAATATTTATATCTGAAAAAATTAAAAGTAAAAGCCAATCGATTCATTGGAATAACAAGAAAATCAGAAGATTAGCATAATATTTTTTCCCGACAATCAAACATTTTATAAAATTAATATATAAGGAAATTGATAATAAATTAAGTAAAAGAAGGAGAAGAAAAAAAGAGTAGACTAAAAAGTGGATTAAATGAATTTTACAAATTAATAGTAGAGAATAATCGCATGAAATCATCATGCAGAGTACATGAATCATTAAAGCTGCAAACGTAATCATCAATAGTTTTTCCAACAACAAAAATTCAAATAAATAAATAAATTTGCCAAATCTTTGAAATCTTTATACAAGTGCAAGTTCATGTCCCCTCCACGCAGACCGCATAGTCTGGCAGTCAAACAATAAATACAAATATTTAAAACTACCACAAGTGCCAAGGCAAAAAAAAAAAAGAAAAAAAATTCAATGATGGCGATGATGCCACACACTTTTGGCTTTAGCGCGCAGAAAACAAAAAGAAAATGAAAATAAATTTTCTCTTCTGTTGTTGTTGAAAGCGTCTATATTGATTGCATGTATGTTTGTGCGCTGAATACACTATCTATTTAATGAAAAACAAAAATAAATTTTCACAATTTTCCAACGGCTGCTCAAATTTCTGAAGACTTGGTATTGAGATCGGAAAACTCCTTTGAGGATTTGGTTCAAAGGCGAAAACCCGCATCGCACTGACTTTGATGTTCATAAATGATGATAAATTAATGCACACACACACACACACACACATATATACTTTCAAATGCATATTTACATTCCTAGCAACTAAATATTCATATTAAGTATATATTGGCCAGGGCTGCCATTTGCAAATATGTTTTGGAACTCCTTTGACTGACGGAATTTGTTCAGAACAGATGGAATTTCATGCCAATTATTTGCTTCATCTTGAATTTGTGGAGTTTAAAAAGTTATTTTTCGGGAGGAAAATAGATTTGGTCAAGGGATAATGAAAAAACTACTATTGAGTTTAATTAACTTATTGAAAATCTAGCAATTTTTCCATTATCTATATACTTTTTCATTACTTTCAAATTGTGGCTAAAAGCTCTGTAAATATTGAAAAAATTGTGGTAATTACTTGATCTATTAAAGAAGGTACTAAATATGAGTTTATGTATTGCGGACTCGCTATATTTAACTATATTTATATATTATACTTTCCACTTACTCTAGACTAGTGGCCATATTTTAAAATTTTTTGATTAGATCGTTTGTTAAGCTTTTAATTCTTGATGCAAAGTTGCTTAATTAATATCGATTTTATGTTCCCCTTGTTCGGAATGAAATTATGTCTTATAATATTTCGAATTTATTTCAAAGTGAGAAGATTATGTACATGTTTTTGGGAATTGTCGTTTTAATACTCTTTAATTTTTGTTTTCGTGCCGATTCTTTTTTCCCAAAAGTTATATCAAAATTCAAACTGATTAATTGAGAGGTTTTAGCTAATTCCTATGCGCATTTCACTGTTGCTAATGCAGATCATCAGGGAACCTTTACCCAACATTTCTGAGAATAACTGAAAATATTTATTTCAAACTTCCACATTAACAATTTTTAAAAGTATCAGAAAATTTCATGAACATTTAATAAACAGAAACAACTAGAAAATTCATTAAATGCAGATGAAAAATACAGAAATAAGATTATCGCTCACTTTCCAAATATCTTTTATGGTTAGGAAATTAATTTTTTATAAACTACTGAATTCCTAACGAATCATACGATCCCTGAGACTTACAATTTCATAACTTTTAGTTCCACTATAATCAAAAATATTTGGCAACCCTGTATTAAAATGCTGAAATAAAAATAAATAAATAAATACCATTTGCTGTGCTTTTCCCAGAAATAAAGGCCAAAGTGTGAAACCCTACACTTACGTAGGAATTAGGTCTGTCTATTGTTTGCTGTAGTGTGTTTAATTCAAAAGCAAAGTGGTGGTGGTTGGAAAACCCACCCCTCTTTTCTTTTCATTTTCATTTAATGAAAATTCAGTTTTGGTAAACGATGCGCAGCTGTTGACTTTTTCATTTTCATTAACTATTCAAAGTGCACTTCTCACTCTCTACACTCACTTTCCTCTTTCACTTTTCTTGCTCTTTTAGCTTTAGGAAACAAAACACATATTTTTATAAAAGCAAAATGATTTTGCAAGCAGACATCCATCGTCTGTCCGTGGCTTTTCTCCTAAGCATATACACACACGCTCGTACACACGCTTTTACACAGCGTGTGTAAAAGTTTGCTCGTGTGTGGATGTGAGTGTTTGTCTTATTTTGAATTTTCCCAAAAATTTATTTTCTTTGCCAATATAATTTTGTATGTGTGTTGACCAGTATTTTCTGTGCTCCTAATACAAATTTCGCGTAATTTATTCAATTTGTTTGAAGAAAATTATTTTTAAATGCCTCTCCGGAAAATGAACGAACATTTGAAAATTCAGTGTAGGAAGTTCAAATTAAATTTATTGCGGGTAGTTGCAAACAAACGTTCAAGCAGAAATTTATTTTAATTTTTTATTTTTAATGTTTATTTTTCTTGAATATATTTAAAATATATAAGAAATAATATTGTGTGATTTCCTAACACTATGCTGCAATAATTGCATGCTAGAAATATGATCTACAGTGAATTAAATTCGTTAGCTCGTTCATAAACCTATTTGGAAATAACAGTTTCATAAGGATCTTGTCGTAGTGCTACCAGACGATGAAGTTGTACAGATAATGGGCTGGATAATTGTGTAGATTTGTCATCAGATAATTGTTTATGGACTGTGTCTCAGATATCGTTTTTATATTCTTATATGAATATCATATGGGTTGGAAGGTATTTGAATTCGATAAATATAAGTTTTATTGGTTGCTGATAAACGAAGCTTATAAAGAGATTGTGTTATCTGAACTAAAACAGACTACAGATAAAATATGTTGCCCACAAAAGCGTATCAACTCTAATGAATCGATACTAAAGAGAGTAGTTCCTTGCGTTAATGAAATCAATATGGAAAGCAAAAATAATATGTAAAAATTCCACACATATTGTCCACCTAACAAAAGTATCTATTGAAAGTTCATTTGTTACTTTGGTGCTCTAATGTTTAATAATTATATGAAAAACAAATCAAAGTAGATGAAAACAAACAGAGGCAGTAAAGTTCTTCGAAATTTCATTTTTATTTATATATGTATAAATTTCATTAAAGCAAAGTGATTTAGATAGAAAATTAGGGCCTTAATTGAATTGATGCCAAATGATTATATTTAGAATAAACAACTACATGTTATGATGTAGTTGAACAGCCTACATGTTCGCTGGGATGTTGTTTTTTCTTTAGCTAAAGTCATCAATATTTCAAAGAATGACGCCGCTTGAAGTAGCAGAATTTCATGATACTTTTCGAATAAAGTTTATTTAATTGTTAGTGACAGTTTCACAAACTCTGGAGGTATTATGATCTCCTGTTACTCTCAGCGGCAAAACTCTTTGAAAAATGTACACATCATTGAGTGAATGAAGGAACAATCAAACAAACTGCTTTGATCCCAAGCCGCTGAAATACACACATGAAGTTACTCACTCGTAGGTTTAATATTATTTGATATTTTTTTCCATAAATCTGGGGTGACTTTATTTTTGTATAAATGCAGTGCGTGCATGCCAACTGAAGCAGAAAAAAGTCCACACCTGGTTTTCTTTGATGCTTTGCACAGAACGTTAATGATTGTTTAACGTTTCAATTTAGATTGAAGTGATTTTTTTATATATTCACGCTTTAATTTGTAGTAATTTCTTTCAATTCCTGTTAACATTATTTTAATATTTATTACAAACGAGAAGCATGTTTATTCAATTAAAAACACTACTACAAGAGGTCGCATGGGAACTGTCAAAATATTTTGGATGTTAATTTGGACAAAACTTCTATATTTACAAGATCTCAAAGTCTTAAACTCCTTAAGGGTTATGATAGATGCGATCCCGTAATCAATTTTGGCTTACCGGACCATTTATTTTCTATGAGGCTAGTGAAAGAGGAACTCTTAATTTGTTGTAAAGTATTTGGTTTTTCGCATTCATGTACTCTGTAGAGTTTTTATCCCATGTTGTTCGGGATCACAACTTTAATTAACTCAGTTGGCTTTGTAAAAAAAATCTTAATGCTCAAAATAAATCACAAAAATCAATCCGTCGCACAAAAAATTTTGTTTATGTGTTAAAAGTAACCAGTGTAGTGGAATACACCAGCGATGAAATTAAATCAAATTGCAATCTTGCAACAGTTTCAAAAGCTTGAAAACTCAAAGAAATTATTATAACGAATAAAAAAATCTCCCTTCGTTGCATAACCAGTTTGGGCGTTTCTGTTTGCTTTGTCTGTCTATTGGAATGTATAATAAACAATAATTAATACTTCTTAGCAAATACTCCTATAAAAAAATGTTGTTCAGCAAATCAATTCATCAAACAAACACAAATAGCAGATTATGAGTAAAAAATGTTCTCCCTCTCTCTCTAAAATATTTAATAATTTATTTTCAAAGGCAATCGCCGCATTCGGTAACAGGATTACAGAATTTTTACGAGTGTCTTGTGATTTCATTTTATTTTATACACAAAACCTTCATTTGGTTGATTTCTTTGATCCTTTTCTCCCTTGTTGTGCCATTAATTGGCTTACCTAATGATATTCATCAAAGCTGTCCGCTTTTTGTGTGTAGGTTTTTTCATTTGCTCAAAAAGATGGGGATGATTTCCATTTGCCACTGTGAAGCGTGCCAAATTTCAAAGTAAAACATGTACATTGAATTTGCGGTACCTTAGAATTCAAAGAAAAGTGCCGCTTTTCATAACAACCAGTCAGTAGCTAAAATAGATTTTTTATATTAAAAATTAAATTTGCATTTTAGGAATTGAGTTGTACAAGTAAATTCTGTTTTATGGTTCTTTGCAAATAAATTATCAGTTAAATCCTTAAATGAATATTGAATCCTTAATGGATCAAAATAGGGGTGTTGTTGCAAACTTATTATGTTCTGTTTTATATTGACCGAATAATAAATACAAAAAAGTGTATGGTGCCGTTTATATCAAAGAAATGTGCCGCTTGGAGTATCGGGATATCATGAATGTGAACATGCAAGCGCAGCGCAAGATCAAACATTTCATAAAATATCTCTTCAGTGCTGCTAAGCGGTATATCAAACGTTTGCATGTCAATTGAAATTTCATTTAATAATACACGGACTTTATTAATATTTTCAATTACGTACTGCCTTTCAATACGTAAAATAGCATGAACGTTCCTTCGTTCTTATTGTGTTGCACAACGGCATGTTTAAATGTGCAACTGAAAAACTTTGTTCTTCTTGCAGAAACACTTGGCTCTTTGTGCGCGCACATTCATACAAATGTATGGATGGGTGTGTGTTATACACAATCTTGAAATATATACACCTAAAGACCACTGACGAAGAATACATCTCAAATTGAAGTCTCTGCTTCAGACGGCTGTGTATGCCTACGCCTACTGTGCTTTATTCGGAATCCTAATCGTAAGGATTTATTTTTGAAAAATCTTGACGGCTTAGGAAGGAGGTGATATGTACCCCCATTGAAAGTAATCTGCGCAAAAACAACAGCGAGACTCTCTAAATTTTAAGTTGTTACCATACAAAAGATATTAATTGTCTTATGAATTGTTATTTTTATTTTATGGGAATACGGTACTTCGGATGTGGTTAATATTCACGACTTTTTTACAATGTTTTCTTTTTAATTTTCTTGAAAACATGTCACAAGATATAGAATATTAGCGATTTCACATCAATAGCGATGGTTTTGGATGATAGTTTTCATAAAAGTTCTCACGTAAAAACGAGAATCCAGTTTTTACACTGTTTATTGCATGAACAATCAAACAAAAGCAGAATATGTTTTCCTTTTCCATTTGTTATTGTGGCTCATAAAAATTGTATATGCTGCTGCCAAAAATTGCTATTTTGCTTCATCTTGCAAAACAAATAAGAAACTATTTGCAAAATGTTCTGTTTTCCCAATAGAAATGCGGTGCTTTTCTTTGAAAAGTTAACAACAAAGAAAACCCCACACCCTTAGCGAATGAATGAATATTTTCACAAACAATTGTTATATAATTGCAGGCCGTCGTCAATAACACACGCACACATTTATACACACTTAATATATAAGTATGTATCCCCTCATTTATAAAAGTACACATACTCATTGTAATACTGTGTCACGCTCTTGACAAAATTGTTATTTCTAATGCACAACTGCTCTACATATTTTAAAGAGGAAACGTAGGTCTCTTGAAACAAATTCTGGATGCCTGTTACAGAAAGCGGCAAATTCTTTGAAAATGTCGGCATATGCTGCTCAAAGGAAATGGACGGACGGGCGGACGGACAGACCGACGGAACTGACAAATGAATCATACATATTATGATGATAATTAAATTTTGTGGTTTACAAGCAAGTTTCCTTGGTGGCAAAGTATTTGAGTGAACGTATTATTTAAAGTCGCGCAAGTGTTGCCATAATGTTATTTATATGCCAGAATACTGGAAACACACACATTCTCAATTCATATATTAAAAGCCATAGGATTTTATTTGAAACATGTAAAATATAAATTAAAAAGTTGGGTAAACTATTTCAGGAAACCAGTACAAGAGATAATTTATATATGTAACGTATAACTATAATTAAATTATGTGACTGATTTCAATTAACATTGTGTTCAAAATAGATCTGACCCAAGCATTAATAATTAATTAACAATAAATATTGTGTCATACAATTATTAAGGTTAGTTAAGTGATTAAAACTTACCATATGGGTAATTCCACGCCAAATCAACTATACCACCGGGAAAGAATTGATTCGTTCCCAAAGTCATGTCATAAAACTTCATAATTTCGCCGGATTTGCCGAATTGTTTCAGTTAATTTTTTTTTCAGTATCTCAAAAACTCATACAGGAGAGTTGCTTTTATTTCATTTCAAAGGGAGTATTTGGTGCCACAAAATATAAACTAAAGATTTTTATTCTTTCGCAACATTTAATGTTTTTTCAGTCGGTGCTTTTTGAAGATTTTCATTCGAATTGATTTACTTAATTGTCCATTAATGCTAAGAACTGGGGCATACTCACGTGCCTGGATGTGCACACGCCTGTGCTGCTACATGACCAACCTCTATAAAATAATTTGGATAAAAAACATTTTGAAAGTAAATATATGCCAACCCTCAAGGCCCTTGTACTTACAACCATGAAACGAGTCTTATTTTCATATTTAAGTGTTTTCAAGTCATTTCTTTATTAGTATGATTTTGTTTAATTGAAGTTGAATTGTTATTGTTAGTTCCTGTTTTAAATCGGCTGTCTTAGTGTTTCTTGATTTTTTGCACAAGTTTGTATATATTTATTTTGTTAGCCGAAGCTATTTCGATTTGTTTTGATTTAAAATCATCTAATTGATAAGTTTATTTTTGTGTTTTTGTCTTGTTGCTGTGGAATATTTCTTTATACGAGTGTTTGCGTGTATGGGGATAATCTTCTTTACAAATTTGCTTCTTCGAGTTTAATAAATACATATTTATTTTATATTATATACGAGTATATTATGCAATTTTATATATATTTATGCGGAGTATTTGTGTATAGTTTTTGTTGTTTTTTTATAAATATATTTTTGTAGAATAATAATGAATAATCAATTAATTTAAATATGAATTGAGTAATTGTTGTGTAAATTGTTACTAAATATAATATCCACTTTGATTTGATTTTTTCAATCTTAATACATATCAGATTTTAATTTCATTTTTCAAAATTTAATCCTTAATATTTGAAAAAAGAGTGTAGCTTCTTATCAAACAAATAAATTATACATCAATTAAACATTTAATACACACAATAAATTGTCTGCTTGTTTTCGAAAAAATAGCTGTTTGATACTGCAGATTTAATTAGTAAATTTTTGATAAAATGTGCCGTTTTACATGATCAAATTTAAATGCATCATACATCGTACTATAATAAACAAGAATTTCTAATTGAATTGTCTTACATCTGATTCAATTTTTCGAAATACACTGAGAGATATACGAGTAGAAATTAATTTTAGTTCAGATGAATGCTTTTCTTATTTGTCTTATTATTTAGTTTTGCTGTGGTTCAAAAGTCGTTATATATACGAATTGTGTACTATTTTTTAGTATTTATTTTATTTCTTAAATGATTATCAACATTTATTTATATATTTTATATTATTTTTATAAAATACCTCCAATCAGTATATGTTTTTAACATACAACATATTTATTTATTCGTATTACTAATAACTTGTTTACAAAAATCATTAATGAAAGGAAATGTAAAAATTGCATGAAAGCCTTAAATAAACAGATATAATTAATTAATCAATTAATTGATTGTTTTTGTTTATTTTTGATAAATGTTATGCATTTCTTATAAGTGTTTTTTAATTTTTCCTACAATATTACAATTCATATATAAATTGTTTGTTGTGCAACATATAATAATTGCTGAATGTCATTATTAAAAATTGTTTATTTCCATTTTTAAGTTTCTCTCTCTTTCATGCAAATATTTTTCTATACATAATTTTTTTTTATTATAAAAACATCAATTTCTTATATTAATTATGTTCGCTTGTATGGTTTTCATCCAACTCAGTTTTCAGTGTTGGATCAGTTTGCTCAGCTGCAGACTTTCATGTTTTTTTCCTTTCTATCATCTTCAAGTTAGTTATCTTGATTTTAAAAATCTTAAGAAATGGTTTTTAATTGCGTAAATAATTTGGCTAACAGATGAAAGAAATTGGTTTAGTTTTAGGTTCAAAAGGAAATATTATTCAAAATAACAGTCAAATAATCTTAAAGTCTTAACAGGAAAAACAAATTGCAGGCAATAAGAGTCTGCTAATTTTTCACGTCGAAGTCGACCTATGAAAAGGCAGGAGTTAAAATACACGAGAAAAGACGAACTCTTCGCGTAATAGTTAAAGCTTTGAAATATCTGCAACACTTCGAAGTGTATTAGTATTACCCTCCGATCATTTTACTTACAGACCTGCAGCCGTCAATAACTGACTTTGTAAGAATTGTTCACTTTCAAAGTTCTTGAAAATGTAGTTTTACAACATAAGACTTTTACAATAGATTTTAAATTGAGAAATAATTCTATTATTTATAAAAAACTTTTTGTGTTCCACTGTGTGGATAAAATGTTTGTTATTCAAATAAAAAATTTTAGAAATATTTCAAATAAAGTTGCTAAAGATGTACTTTAAATAAAATTGTGTATGGAAATTAAAAATGATCTCAATCCATTTACAACGAAAAATCATAAATATTTACGAGTATTTTATAGTATCCAGCTTAGGATCGCATAGGCTTTTGTTAAGAGGTTTAAGTTCTTGCGTAAATACAAAATTCGTTAACTATCGAAGCCTTAATTCCAGTGTTATTGAATCGATCATTCATTTTAATTAAATATTTCACCATAAAAACTATGAAATCAACATCTAATTGCATTCCGTCATCCATCACTTACAAAACAATTTTTTCTTTTCCCTAAAATCATTATAAAAGGAAATCGAGAACTTCATCTTAGAATTCAACAAGCAGTTCAAACAGTTCAAATTGTCAATTAAGCTGATAAATCTAAGATTAAACAAACAAAAATTTAAAACTAAACGAGAAAAATTTATAAAAAATTGATTGGAAAGTGTCAAGTGTTTGTTTTTAATGTTCTTAATTTTACATGATATTTACAATATTCCTGTACATGAAGTTAGTTTGTGACCTGAAGTCCTGTGAAGCAAAACTAAATAAAAATGATTACAAAATTAAATAGTTTTTTTTTTAAGTATGTATCTCCTTAAAATGTAGCATGTATTTAATAGAATTAAATGCAGAGAAGAAAGTAATTTCTATTAATAGTTTCTGAATTTTTTCGTGATCATGTACTCGTACTTTCAGTAGTTCTCAAGTCGTTCAGGTATTCGTTTGTTTGCTTGTTCTTATTTTTTGTTTTCGTTAAGGTAATTGTTTGCAGGTCATTGTCATATAAGATTGTTAAATAGAGTCCGGTCCGAATAGGAACTTAAACCATTTTAGATTGTGAAGACGATTTATCTAAGCCTAAGTGGATTGACAGGTGGATAGTTTCAAATTCAACAAAATGTGAAAGTATCAGCTCGGAACTGCTCCAAATGTTTGAAATACTTCCATATGAAGTTGTTAACGCAAAAATAATTAAAGGTGACGATAATAAATAACACGATTCTTTTAACCTTTTCGTTAAATATTATTAATATTTGATATTTCGCTAACCATCGATTAGCCTCTTCAGGAAACTATTTGTAATTGTCAAATATTTTCTTCTCAATTATTGTGTATATATATGATAAAAATAAAAAGACGTCAAGACTTGAGCAGACCTATAAATTATGATAGTAAATAACGATTAAATAAGAGCTTGCAGGGCTCCTTAAAGAGTTGCTTAAGCATTTAAAATAAAAAGAACAAATCAAACATAAGATGAACCTAAGTGGTGTCAATATTGATGACATCCAAATCCAAAAGTTTTGTGTTCAGATGGTAAATATTGTCCCAAGAAAGCCCTTAAATTGTGATTGTAAATGGAAGATAATACAGTTTGTATCAATGAGAGTGTGATCTGATTTAGCGACCTGATGTCGATCGGAATTTCAATACAATTTAAATAAAAATGTTCAACGATCATTCGAAATAGAAATTAGGTAAATATTCTCAAAATAGTAGATGATAAAAATGGAAAAAAGCAAAATGTTTGCAGTTCGAGTGGAATTTAGGGTTCTGCGGTTATCGCAAAACTCGATTCGAATGAAAACTCCCTCGGATTTCAATGTTAATGGCTTGCAAATGCCAACAGTTTTCTTTTCGAATCGAATTGTGCTGGAACCAATCAGTTTTGTGTTCTTTGAACTTCTGGAAATTTGTATAGCAAAAATATCCATGATTGGAAACCTAAAGAGTGTGGGTTTTAAGTTTGTACACTTGGAATATTTCCTAATTTGCTCTCCTAAAACCACCTAATATTTCCGTTCCGCTTGAGTAGAATTTCTTGCGAGTATCATCGATAAATATTTTGTTTAGGTAAAACGTTTACGAAGAGTCGACATGTAAATAAAAACTGAATTGAAAATAAAAACGCAAATTAAATGTATTTTAATTGTATTAATTATAACTTTTGTTTTTTTTTTAATTTGTATAACGTTAGTTTTTATTATTTTTTAATTTACACCATCATTTTGTATATACGAGTAGTTTTTAAATTTATAATTAAAAATAAAATTGAAACAAAGTAAATGGTTTTCATTTGCTACTAATATTGATAAATATATTTATTTATTGAATTATTTATTAAATTTGATTAATTTTTTCAATTGTAATAATGTTGGTAATAATATAATTAATTTTTTGTTTAATTGTAATAATTATTTAATATTTTCTCTTGTTTGTTTCTACCATTTAACACCACTTGTGATTTCTTTATGAATATAAATTAAAAGTTCACTTTTGTTGTGTATTTTTGACCAAAGATGTTGTTTTGGCTTAATTTTTCTTTTAATTATTTTATCTTGTTTTTTTTTTGCCACAGTTATTGTAATATTTATTTATATATTATTAGTGTTCTTGCTTTTATTTAATTGTTTTTTTTTTTTTTTGTTTGTTCTTGACAGATTGATAAATTGTTATTTTAATGCAAACAGAATATAAGCTTTTCTTTTTAAAAGCAATCTACGGTTGTTTTTTAAATCTATTTCTATTTTATATGAATTGTGTTTTCTTTTTGTGTTTTATCTGTTCAATGTTTAACATCTTTTCTCTAGTTTGCTACATATTTTTGGAACGAAATTTCTTTTCAATATTTTTGTTTAATAAATTTGCTTATGGTTTTATTATATAACATTTGGAAAAGAAAAAAGGAAAAAACTTTGTGCTTGTTTGTGGTGGTATTTTGAGCATTTTTTGTGTTTTTTGTGTTTTTGATCTTAAAGAAAAATTGTCAAGTATATATTTCTTGTATTCTTAGCTGCCCGAAATTCAGTTGCAAGATTGTTAGTCTTCTTACTTCTACGACATTTAAACTGTAATAAAAATCTGTATGCAAAAAGTCTAACAATTGTTTGTAACATAAATTGACATTTTACATAAGTGTTCTTCACTCTAAGCTTTTGTTTTTAGTAGTTATTTTATTGTAGTGTAAAGACTTATAGATACTAATGTTTTATACGGGTTTAAACAACTTTCTTTTACATAATAAATATTCTTATGTATATGTAGGTATGCATATAGTATGGTACTTATACGTAATATAATAATAATAATTTTTTTTCAATAACTTTATATGTTTGTATAATTATTTAATAATGAATTTGTTTGTTTGTTTGTAAGGTACATATAATATTGAATGATATTTAAATATTTCCTGTTGTATATAATGCTGGGGTTTTTATATATTTGCAATAAATTCCATGCAAGTTTCTATTTACTTGTTGTTCGTGTAACACATCGATAAGATGAAAAATATATGTATATATTTATAGTATATGAAACTGTATTTAACTTCTCGTCAATTGGTTTTGTATAATACAATCTATTCAATAAATGAACTCTTTAAAATACAGCAAAAGGGTTGAATACGTTGTAAATAATTAGACATCTATACAGTAGATTAACTTTGTATTATTTTTTTAGTACACTTATTTATCCATTCATTTATGTATAATAATATAATTTCGATTTTGTATATGAATCTTTTACGTAAACGGAACAAAAGTTATGTAAAACATTGGTTTGTTGTTTATGTATAGAAAGAGTTTTCTTGTATACAGATATACATTTATATATATAATTTTTATATTATTTTTGTTTAAGCCTTACATGCTACCAATATTAATTAAGTTTTATAATTAGTATGCTTTTAAATGCCAGTTAAGGCATTTTTGAGTTAATAAAACGTTCTGAGGCTTAAGCTAAAGGGCTGGTTTATAGAAAACCCCCAGAATCATGTTATCGAAACTCAAAACCTAAACTCGACTTTTAGAAACATTTTCCAGTAGAATAACATGTCAGCAAAAATAATAGTTGTAATTTAAAAATGAAAATCTTTGCACTTTCTAACATTCCAATTTAAGCCTTTTTCGAACCTTTAACACACGATTAGAAACAAAAAATTAATACACGAAAAATTATTTATATATAAGACAAAAAAACAGAAACATATTCAAATTAAAAACTCTGTAGAAACATATTCGTACCCCTCACATGTTTACGACTACGGATCGACTTCACAGCCTTTAGTTAACTAAAGATGATGGTCAACGTGTTGTCCTTAATTAACTAAAAGGAAGTTTTTATGTGCTTCAGCTTTAAAATTTAAAAACCATTTTGGATTGAAATATGACGTAGAAAAATTTTAATAGGAAATGGAATTGGTGTGTATTTACAAAAAGTGTTCTAAAATGCAACACAACTTAGAAACTTAAATGAAAAACTTCGTAATTTCACAAAAATATTTATAGTTCAAATATAAATTCTTAAATTATAATTTCTTAAAACTTCAAACATTAACACCGTTTCCCAACGAGGGAATAAAATACGCAAAAATTAATCCGAAATCAGAAACAAAATTTTGAATTGCAAAAGCAAAGTACTCTTTTTAACCAAAACAAAAATAACAAATTAAAACACTGAAAGAATTCCTTACATCCTTTTGATTTCTGTCTTAGAAGCTTTTTTCAAGGATTCCTTATCTCTGCTAGCTGAAGCACTCCTTGTTGTTTCCTTTGATTTTTCATCTTCGCTCTTAATTGCCGTCGTTGTAGCTGCTTCTTCAGTTGCTGTAGCTGATCCTAGTTCTTCTTCTTCTTTTAGTACACCCGCTTCACGTGCATCCACATCCTTCTTGTCGTTAGACGTATTTGCTGGTAAGGCTTTCAATATCGCATGAACCTCTTCCGCCACAGCCATAAGGACGAATTCGAATTGTTGTCTCGTTGCCACTAGACCTGCTCGTTGATCCCTCAAGTGCTCTAAAGTGGCAGCGATATCAATTTCTCGGGCACCCTTATTCATGCGACCCAACACCAGATCCAATAGTATATAAGCGCCTGTACGTCCAGCGCCTCCGCTGCCATGCACCACTATGGGACACGAACGTCCGCGATAGGATTTGTTGACTTTTCTGCAAAGTTCCACAATTGCTTTAGTAAAAAGTTTTCATTTTTAACAAAACGCGACTACTTACCTTCTGAAGTCCAACAAGGCCTTGGCTTGTGCTGGTACTCCACCCTGAGGCCACGAAAGGAAATGGAATTGTGTAACTGTGCGCGTTTCACTTGTGCGCAAGTTTTTCAAATAGAACGATCTGACGAGATAATCATCACACCAGATATGCTCACTTACTAAGTGAACCTGAAATCAATTACACGAATATCTTGCAACTTTAGTTGTATTGATTCGGATGGAAAAAAATACCTCATAGATGTGATAAACCTCGGCACCTTCTTCCGGCCAGTAACGCGCACAAGCAATTTCGCCATTTTCTTGTAAGCGGCATAAAGACACTATGACAACGGCACCTTGTTCCCAAATCATTTGCCAGAAGTGCGCTAATGTTGCAGGCAGGGGACCCTGGGCGGCCACATAAGCCGGGGCACGGGGATCATGGTCGGTCTGTTGTAAAATCAATTTGAATTATCCCCCACTTTAGAATTAAACCAGGCAACTTACAATAGTCGAAGCATTAACATAATCCAAACCTTCAGCATTGGCCAAGTGGTTGAGCACTACCCGGGAGTGGTCGTAGGGCAGAGGTGCTCCTGGTCTATTTAAATTTGCGCATTGTGGTTGTAAAGCGGCATCACGGGCACTAGGCTCAGCTTCATAGCGACACAAAGCTTCCCATTCCCGTTGAAGTCGTCCTTTGTTTCTTAAATGGTCCTCCATATACGACTAATTTGAAAACAAGAAGCTTTCATATTCCGATTTCATATAAAACAACAACAAACACATTGAACTTACTAAAACCATGTGGCCTGTCGAAATATCCATGTTTGTTAATGCCGGTTCTTCACTCCAAGATGATGTACTGGAGCGAGACGACGGAGGTCTGTCGTTGTCCTTGCTCAACGATGTTATGCGACCACTGGCAACCGGTTCGGCTGTGGATCCTTTGCCAGCCATGCGGGCCCTACACAAGTCCTGGTAGTCTTTACTACAGCTCTCTGCGCCAGCTATGCCTGACTGAAGACCTCCTAGTTTGTCGCGCTTCTTGTCGTGCCGTTTAATTAAAATTAATGTGATGAAAATAACAATTATAGCAGCTGCCCCTGCACCAGCAAACATAAAGACCATTATGTGTGTAACATCCGGAGCCTGATCGGCCAGTTCAATGCGGGCAGCTGACACGCTTCCATTATCATCACGTTTGATTTTGTCACCAACACCAGCTCGTACTACAGTGACGCCCAGTCGGCGTAGAATGTTGTTCTTAACACCGCGACTTTCATTTATAGCACGAGCAATATCGGTGGCTGTTTTTCGTTCGGGGTTCTGTGAATCCACCCGGAATGAAACTTCATGTGGTTGAACGCTAATGTCCATAATAGATATAATAGATTTAACACAATCTTGGTTCGTCATTTAGCAAAGCAACAACTTACGTTAAATAATTAAAGTATCCCTGCATGTGTAAAATGTTCGCCAGTTCATGCATAATTCGTACGCCATCGCTCCAACTGTCAATTCTTCAAGAGAGGGGTTTTTGTTAAAATTTTCAAACAAAATATTTTAAAAATTTGCAAGACTTACGGGTTTTTTACAAACACATGAGCATATTCAGTGTCTACAGTGTGGGGAGCATGATCTTCATCTGAATGTTCTCTGACGACTTTCTTCTTCTTTGTCGCTTCATTACTGTCCTTAATGTGAGTTGGCAAATGTTCTTTGGTTGCCGTAGCATTTGACTTCCGACTTAAGTCCTCTTTTACTGAGGGCGGTGGCCCAATAAGAGGTCCCGGTTTCTTTACGTCTAGTCGCTCATGTCGTGTGAAGCCGAGCATATTAGCCAGTAGTTCACGGGCTTTCTCTTTCCGTCTTTCCGTTTCGTAAACACCATCTAGATTTTCCTCTTCCGCCATGGATATAAGACCGCCTTCAGTGAATACCTTCTCGGGTCTATGATGTTTATATTTTTTTGGATAAGCATTAGAAGAAAGCATTGCTTCTTCTTCCAAAGGCGTCAAAGAATTCCTAAATAGACTTTCCTCTATGTCAAGGCTGTTGGGTAATTCGTCATCCTCTAGAGGAGGTCTCCGTTTAAAAGTTAAAATTTCATTGCTGTCTTCTGTTGGATCGTCGAGCCGTACATTACTGTACGAGGGTGGCTGCTGCATCAAACCCTTTTCGAAGGCCAGTTCGCGGAAAAACGATTTTTGCTCGGATGGTGAATTGCTCATGCCCTTACGGGCACTTGTCCGTTTAAAAGGGCCATAATATTCTGGAAAGTAAAATTCATTTGAACCATTTGGCTCTTCAGGTACATACATAGGAGCGGATTCTGGTATTGGAAGAGTTTCTTTTTGATCTAAAGGCCTATCAGATGTGCGCTCGTAAGGCTGCGGATCAGGCTCGGATTCCGCCAGAATCTTGTACAACTCCATACTATTTTTGACCGCCTGTTTCTGTCCATTGATTAATTCCTCCTCTCTAAGTGCCTGTTCTCTCTGTAGGCGTTCACGCTCCTGTTCTAAAAATATGTCCATGACATTGGGAGGATTCATTTGAGATTCTCGGTGTCTGTCGAATTCGCCGAAACGAGTTAGTTCCAAGGGTTCGTTACGCAACCGACGATCTTGCAATTGCAATTGGTGGAAAATGGTATTTATTCCATTTGATGGGGATCCTTGTTTCTTTAAGGGCGGATAGTAAAGCTTATTCGGAAAGATTTCATTGGCAGGAGTGAAACGAACAAATGCCAAAGCATCTGCAGGATCGATGTTAGTGTGTGAGGGAGCTAAATTAGCACAGATATTGGGAGGTAGATGCGTGTGCTTCTGTATGGAGTAAAGTGTACCCTGTATGCGACACTGGACATACGGATGATCCCAGCCTAAACCGGCGCCCTGCAATTCCTCGAGCATAGTGGCGAGTAATCGCGACTGGTCTTCCGTAAGAGGTGTTCTATACAGGCGGTAGAAAAATATGAATGTACATTTTTATGGGATAAGACACTGCAAGGAATCATTTATAAACCTACTTTTCAATATCTTCCATATTGACACCAGCGGTTGGTATGCATTTTCCAAAGATGTTGTCTGCAAAAGTTATTTTTTTACGTTTTTTCATACGCAACAAGTTCGAGAGTACTTACCATCGTAACAGATCTCACTGCTGTCCAAACACAAGGTCCGGACAAATTTGCAACCTGAAAGATAAAAGATAAATATAATGCAGTTGCAGCAACAACTTATCTCACGACCAGTCAAGTTAACACACTTGCAATCTGTGGCTGCAGTTGCCTTAGAAATTCTATTCAGGCTTTAAGTGGTATTTTTGCCCTCAGAAGCTCACTATTTGCAAATGCTTTTACGACAATCGTATGACATCTTAACTCTGTGTGTAAATGCAATCACACATACACCTGAACAGTATTTGAAATAAACAGAAATTTCTACTTCGAATGCTAAACTGTTAAATGCTATTAATTTTTAATTTGAACCCTGCTGTTTCCGTTTGTCAACATGTGCAGAACAGCTCTTTGCCTCTGGTCACAGCACACTCCCAAAGGCTTCCAAAGAATTTTTAATCAAGTCTAATATACCATATTTGGTCCAAAGCTTGTTATTAAAGCACTTTAAAATTGAAATTGATTTTGTGTGTGTGTATGTTTAAGCAGAAAATGAAACGCTTTCGAATAGAATTGCATTTTGGGATGACAAATGAAATATTTTTCAACAGATAAAGAAGAGAAAATGTGCTTTAAACTGAAACAATTTCATTATGTGCTGATGGAAGCTTTTTCGGAGAAGTGTATTTGTGTTGGAAAATATTTGCTGTAATAAAGTCAACTGAAAAAATAATAACACCCAAACTTGGCAAAGACTTGCTCTCGGTTGCCAATATGTTGTCAAGGAGATATCTAATCCGCTGTCTTTGAATTTTCGGACATGATGAAATTGAAAAGTTATCAGATCTTGAAGCCGTTGGTTACGGCTAATAATGCAGCAGGTCCGCATAGCAATGGGCTAAGAACATCGTGGTGGCCAGGCAAAATGTAACGAAAATGGAAAGAACTACGACGAATTTAGTGACGGTAAGGAATTGGTCGATGGTGGTTGCGTGGTAATTAGGACATGAGCGTTCAATTTTTGTGTCAATTATTGAGAAGCGCTAACAGATGTGCCAACCTAAAACGTATGAGCTCTGCTTAACAAACCAAAAAGGCTACACTTCGGTTTCGTACATGTTTTAAGTAATTAAATATAAAACTCTCCAACATGCCAATGGAAATCTCAATTCATATACGTGATTTAAACATAAAAACCGAACTGGACGCGAAAAAATTATCAATCAGTTCAAATTCTTGATTTCGTTTTGCGGCCATGAAATATTTTAATTATTTTGAAATCCCTTTTCTGGATTGAAGATCAAACAATCAGCCAACTGCTGCAAGTAAAAAATTAAAATTCCTATGAAAATTACATTTTTATAAAAAGGATGTGGCACAAAATTTATGTAGAAAAGGATACGCAGCCTCTACGCCAATAATGTGAGCAATTTCTACGTAGTCAAACTATCGGTAACACGCAAAATAATTATGGACAGAAAAGTAGTTGGTGGCTTTCATACACACGCACACACACAAACACACTCACTCTCATTATACACCAAAAACGAGTAAATATTTATCTATATAAAACAAATAAAAACATCTACATGACGATATATTTTTGCAGAACCACAAATTTAATCACAATTTGCTGGATAGAATTTGTTCATATTCAGGCACAAGCATTCATACGCATCGCGTATGTAAATTATGGCGTCTTTTTGAACAAAAACTCGTTGATATTTCATCTCACATCTTTTAAATAATCAAATTAAATGGTATTCGAAAATATTTCGTACATTATGTGAAGTATTTTATACATAATTTTGAGTATTTTATACATAATTTTGAGTAAAATGTTATTATCTTATTATTATTAAAGTAACAGCCCGTGCGGGCAACGCGCAACGTTAATTTTAAAAATTCCACGTATTTAATCAATCAAATTTTAAATACAAAATGGTTTGTTTATAGTTTTGGCCAAAATCCTAAAGATGACTTTAGTAAAACGGAAGGAACTGCAAGAGATTACGTCGATCTTGTTCACTTTTTTAGATGACTTCGGCTGTAGTCTAAAATTGAGTGCGGTTTCTGTCAATGAAGAAATTTTTAAATTTAAATGTAAGTGGATCAGAACTCCAAATATGTTCATAATATATCCATTTTTATTAAAATTTGTAAGCTTTTGTTTTTAATTTAAAATCAGTCATAATTATATATTTCAATATATATACAACACGGCGAATTCAATAGAAACAAGCCTAACAAATATTTTTGACATCAGTCGAAAATTGCCTGAAAAAGTTGTACTCTGAAGACTTCAAGGATAAATCACAAGAGTCCTTTTGCATATTTTGTATGCTCGTTGGGTAAGAAGTATTGAACAACTAAATGACACGTTTTGTCTACTTTTTGTCTATTCGTGCTATGAAATTTTCATTTCTAGTGCAGTTTCTTTTAATTTTTGTTATTTGTAAGTGTCAAAACCATTTGACCAATTTGTTTCAAATATCCAAAGAATCTGAGAATAGTTGAGAACAACAAAATATGAGAAAACAATGGTATTAAGTTCTTGTGAAAAACCAACTGTTGTGCCAAATAAAATTCATTCCAACGCAAACATATACATACAAAAGACGTACAAGTGTATTTCGTATTAAAAAGTCCGATAGTCATATAAATTAAAAGGAACAAAAAACATTCCCCCTCAGGATCATCTGTTTTGTAATTGTGCCCTTTACTTCTAAGACCCTCATTTAAAAAAAAATGGATTCATTGTAGATGAAAAAGCATTATTATTGTGCTTTCTTGAAAATAGAAAAGAACTACCTTCAAGATATCCAAGGAATTCTTTCTTTCATAATTCTTTCTCGAGGACTTTAGATAAAAATTGACCGCCAGCAACTCCCACTAAATTGTTTTTATTTTACATATTGTTCTTAATTTTTATATGTGCCGACATTAGACCCATATTCTTGACATATTTGCCTTCCTCTATCCCGCTAATATTCAATTGATTGATTTGAAAAAAGTAATTGTTTTTCAAAAACTTTCGCTCACGCCGTACTGTTTGTCGTTTTTGGGTTAATAATTTTTTTTTGTTAATGTTATATTCCCCATTGATTGAATTGTATTAAAATTCATTTCCGAAAAATGTCCACTAACGCAATATTTTCCCTTTATTTAGTTAATTATTCAGTTTATAAAATGTATGTGTGTGTATTTGTTTCCTTTCGACTCCAAATTCTATTCATTTTGCGAAATAGAGTGGAAAGGGGGACATTAATTGTGGTCACGTCTTGTTGATTTTAATGTAAAGCGAAATGGAAATATTAATTATTCTAACATACGCTCTACTCAATTAAAGAAAAGCCATTTTCTAACAACAACTTTTTTCTGAATTTATTGTTGTCTTAGAATTGTCGGTTTTAAAAAGATAGGCTGTAATACAAGTCGGAGAAATGCTCAGTCAATTTTCCGATTGAATTGATTTGTTTCAGAACTGCAACGACTATCGTACACAGCATATCTGCAGGCCATTCGCTTAGCGAGTGGTTTCTGTAATTCAAGAAATGTAGTTTTGAATTTATAAAAAGTCGTATATTTGAAATGAAAGTCATAAAATGCTAGTATATTGAAAAACAGCCTTGTGTATTAGAACAAATAACAGGATGTATGAAAAGCCATTTCATTAGCACTGACTTGAAGAATGAATCGCATCTACATTAATGGGAACAATAAAGATTTTTGGATTTCAATCACCAGAGGATCCTGGTAATTTCAAACTTCTTTATTCTTTTGCCGCGTGGTGTGTTTAAATTACGCAAGTAATTATTTAACCAGTTGGCCTTAATTGATTTTATATGCAACATAAAAAAGAACGCAAAAGAAAGAAATAAAAAAGGTTTTTGTTTACTTCGCTTGTGTTGAACTTGAAATGAACATGTTTTCAATTATAATTTTCTTATTAAATTGTTGTTTACAATCTTGTAAATAACCATTTTGTATTACATTGATAACACATTTTAAAGCGGAAAATCTATAATTCAACTGGCTTCATGTGTTCTGTTTGGATTTTGTGTGAATAACATAATTATTCACTGTCATGCTTTTTAATAACCTCAATTTGGGTATAAACTTAAAAGTCAGCTTTATTCATAAAAAAACTCTTGATCAGTTTGAAAACGCTGGTATAAATTTATTTGACTGACGTTGTTTCACTATTGAAATGACTGACTGAGCACGGAAATGATCAAGTCATTAAATTTTCGCCGTGTTCGGTTCTTAAAAAATCTTCTCATTACTTTTTTACTATTTTGGATTCTTTTTTAATTAAATTTAAATTTCAGTTGACACTATGACATCGACTTCTCTTCCTTTCTTTGCATACTACTTCAATTTGTATTATATACTTGTAATATAAGTTTATTTTGGTAAATAATTCGTATTAAATTCATAAAATCCTTAGGATTGAGTTCCATAACTGCAAAACAAAACATGATTTTGTTACGCTTTACATTTTTCATTTATTTCATTATTTGCAGGCTTTCTTACTTTTTGGTCCACTTCAACATTAATTACATGTCTGAAATGTTTTATGTTGTACGGTAAGATTAAATTGTCATTAAGCAATTAATCCTTGTACGGTCGTCCACTAAGCAAACCGTGTTTGAAGCATGTCAAAGTAATTTCGCAAAATTAGACCACCTTTTCACATCGCATATTCGTTCGTTGAACGAACGAACAGACCTCAAAACAGTTTGAACATACATTTTTACAAGTACATATACGTACATGCACGTGCATATATGTAAATCTATGTAATTAAATGAGTGTGTGTGTGTGTGCGAACACCATTTTCATAAAACTAAGGGAATAATAAAATAATCCATACGAACTATTATTCATGATAATCATTTTGAAATCTGCCACAAAGCAAAATCAGCCCACATGAAGATGCAAAAATCCAACAAAAAGAAAACCAAAAAATGGAAAAATGACAGCACCATAACACAACCAACACAACCATTAGTCCTGGTCATGGCCAGCGGCAAATGTAACCTTTGGGACAGTGTGTAACTAGTGGTACGTACTGGTGCTGCCACAGAAAAAGAAAAATTCAACTTAAATTTTAATGTATTCAGATGAATGAAAGAATATTCCCCCCTTTTTTCTTCTGTTTTTCGGCAAGCACAAAGGAAGCAAAAAAAACTCATTCATAATGACACGACAGAACAGAGCAGAACAGATTACGGCAGAACTCTGTGTTATTTACTTTGTAATTTGTATTTCCCTACATATTGGAAAAGTACATAAAAAATTCCACCTACTGGCTGCATTTTTTATAAAGTGGGCTGTTAGAAAAGTCATAAGTCTAAAATATATTCAGCTCAGTCTAAGAGTTCATCCTTCCTCTCACTTTATGTGTGTGAGCAGAGGAAGTCTGTTTCGCAACCCAGCACTTATGAAGCATCCCATGTTTAGAATCTACGATACTTTTCAAGTAGACAAGTAAAGACATGCAAACGTGTGGATGCATGATAATGTTTTTTTACCCACAAGCATGGATTTTACCAGAATTTTTGTGTTATTAGCAGTTGTCCTTTTGTTTTGCTTCTCTTCTGACACTTGTTTTATTAATTAATTTTCCTTAAATCTTTTTTCCTTGTGTTTGTGACAAACGTATTTAAAGTCATGAGTGAATATGACCACAACATTTCCCAAATTATAAAAATTTTATCTTCTATAATAAAAGTATAGATGTAAAATTTTTGGCATTGAGGTAGACGAAGAAAATTTGTCAGGAACAATTTAATGAGTTTCGGTTGCGTATGAGCGATTATTGCTGACTGTGCGTATGAAAAATATCTATTTTAACATTTCAATACGCACGAAATCCAAACCCACACCAGCAGAGTTGCTTTTGAAGAATTCACACCAACGTCTTTAATATAAATATTTCGCATGTCAAAAGTGATTTCTTTGCTTGTTAGTTTTCCCTGAACTGGAAAACGTATTCCAACATAAAATTAAAGTGAATGAAAACATAATAATTTTTATTTATTCATTTGCATGTTGATTATATTGCTTTTGCGATTTGAAAATATTATAATTAAAATTAAATAATTTTCTCTTTTTTCCAGATAAATTTGTTCCATCACTGGGTAAGTTTACATTTTGAATTTGAATTTTAATGCATCAATATTTATCATATAAAATTTTGTTGAATAAACAAATTGAACCACAATAAGTCTGCAAAAAGATGTTCATGCTCATAAAGTTTCTTTCTTAAGAGCATTGAAAATTATTTGATTTATGAAACGTTTCCTCAGGCGAAATATTTAAGGAATAGATAAAAAGTTTTGCTTGCAGCAGCGCTACGTATTTCTTAAAAAACTCGCAATATCATCTCCAGCGGGAATCGGCCTCTACCCATGGTCTACTGTATTAATTTTTCTTAGTTAAGCCTACACGCTAATCTTTGCAAGCAATATTTTTTTTAAATAATTAATGTTTGATAAAGTTTAATTTTGTTTGTATTGTAACTCTGACTCACCAATATTTCCCTCGCTGCAGGCCTCATGGCTGAAGAGGCAGATGGTCAGCAAAACGTGAAACCAAATCCCCAATGAATCAAATCTCAACCGCGGTCCTGTCCACAAAATATTACTGAAGGTCAAACTGTTTTCTGAAGTGTATGTCGAATTACGTTCCTTTTGATGGCTTTTATGATGTACTCGAGGACCGCATGGAGTCACATTTAGTGAACGGTGGAGGAGGTCATGATGCGTGTGTCGGGATAATCGTACCAATTTTTGTTGTGTTCGTAGTTGTAGTAGCTCATTGCTAGCCATGATAATTGGCGCACCTGAAATTGGACAAAATTATTCATTGTGAAAAGCAGATGTTATTTCTTTTGTTTTCCTAACTTCCCCCCCTTGAGTCTAATGCAAATCTCAATTATTTATTACACTTTTTATGTAACTTTTCAAATAAGTTTTAACTTCCTTAAACGGATGTATATTTTCAAATTTAAACGGAAGCTGACAAATATCCTCGTTTCTGTTCTCACTTTTCTGTTCTACTTTTGTTGTCTTGTTTTTGTTTTCACCAGGTAATTGTTCTCGTTGTTTTGAATATATTTACCTAACAAGTAACATTTCTAAAAGGAGAATATAATGAAAATGAGTTTGCAGCTTCTTTCTTTTCTTTTCCTTGAGTATTTCTTTATGTTGAAAATGCTTCTTTTATGGTAAAACATTTCTACTGCACACACAGCCAATATTCGTTGTTAACAAAGTCTTGGAAATTGCATTTGCTAAGAATCTCTGTTAGCTGCTCAGTTTCGTTCGTGTTTTGTACCATTGAGTTTCTGTTACCAAAGAATACAATATGTGTAGTTGCGTAATATAAAGTGTTCTGGCGAAAAACAAGTGAAAAAAATAAATAATAAAATATGAAATATATTTACTTGTGAAATAAATGTTGGATTGCAAAGTATTGGACGTTGGAAGGTTGGACTGCCAATATTTTCTTTTGTTGTCTTCACAATTTTGTTTTTCTTACTTTCATCGTTTGTTATTCAATTATTTTAAAAACTGTTTGTATTGATGCGATGATGCTGTTTCTGTTGTGGGTCGTTCCTATAACGACATCAAAGCCAAATTTATGGTTGTCGTCATACGAAACGGAATATTTGTTTATGAAAACAAGCTCCACCGCTGGCGGCAAATCACTGCTTTAAATAATTCAATTAAAGTTTTTTCTTCTCTGTAATTTTTGCAGTGGCCACAAGCTGTGGTTTCATAAATGAATATATGTTCTGGTACGACGTCAATATTTTCTTCCTTCATCCTTTTTATAATTGGATTTCAATAAGAAACCAACAAAAAAGTATTTTGTTATTTGATTTCAAGAGATGATGTGATTTGGTTCACACAAGTTTCGTAGATACATACGTTGCTTCCATTAAAGGCTTTTAATAATATATAATACAAATAGCAAAAATGGTGCATCAATATTCAACATTATAAGAAGTTAAAGTTGACTTCAATCAGTTTCTAACTGCTTCATTTGCTAAAGAGACTGCAATCAGAATTATTTACATTTTAAGCTCTTGTACTCAATTGGAAGTAATAATTTCACTTATTTAACCAACAATTTGTATACAAAGAAACCAACAAGATGATAATTTTATTTATAAACTTGGTAAAATAATAGAGACTATTGGAGTTTCCGTTCCCTTTTTTGTAGTATGTTTTTGATAATAATGACTTCTAATCGTTTGTAAGAAATGAGTATTTATATGAAACACAAAATATTTGTACCAAAATAATTTGAAAATTTTGTGAGGGCTTGTACTGATACTAGTGCATGTCCTTCAGGAACCTTTACCCAAAATTATGTAGAAAAGCTAGAAATTATATTAAATTTCTACCCAATGAATTATGAAGTTTAAGGAAGCACCAGAACTAAAACTATTAAAATCAAAACGAGTTCTAAGAAAGAAGATTTAACTAAAAATGTTTTTATTTGCTGCCGCTTGCATGCCAAAATCTAAAATAACTTCTTCAACTATTTTGAAATTGACATGAAATGTAGATTTTAAACAAATTGCTTACATAACAAAATAACCTTTGCTAAGAACGATTGAAAATAGTTTCTGAAAAAACAGAATATCGTTTATATGATCTGAGTACGTATATTTGCATTCACGCATAAAGCAAAAAGTCATATCCATAATTCACAAACTTTCTGTTGTTACTTTTCATCTGAAAAGTTAAAAAATCACCACGTAGTCATGGGAGCGGAAAAGGGCAAGGTAGAAAGTTTCCAAACAGTTAAAGAATATCATTGCAAAACAAAAAGTTCTCTGCACTAAAGTTGGTTCCCACTTGAATTTATATTTTGAACAAGAAGAAATAAAAACTTTCCACAAAATAAAACTTATGCTTCTGCTCAACTTTGAATTCGGTTTGACTGCCGAAATTTATATTAATAAGAAATGAATATTTTATTTAGTGGTTGTATTCAGGTTTCTCAACTCCCACCAACAACAATTTGCATAAATTGTTATTTTAGTTTTCCTTTCTAAATCGTTAAAATCCAAAAACAAAATAGACTCTATCAGTGGTCTCCGCTACAAATAACTACAACCGTAAATAGTTTACAGTCATAGAAAACATATTTTGCTTAAACATGAACCAGTCGCCGAGAAAGAATATTTTGTTTTCAGCATGGAAAATGTGTTATGAAACTCGTACGAACCTGTATTTTGGGCATTTGTTATACTTTTAGTGTAGTTACTTTTGTGTTTGCTAAGTGGCTTAAAAATGCAAACGGATGTGTTGCAAATTACTTCCGGTAAAAAGGATTTATTTACTGCAACACATTGTGCCTGTCTGTCTGTATCTATAGAGATAATAATTTTTCAGCACGAAAAATTGTTCGACAACTTAAAATTGGCTTAAGCGCTACCAATAAATTCTTCAATATTAGTTTCCAGATCGTCAGCGGATCTTTTCCCTGTAGAAATGATTTAAATTACTCGATCTAAGCAGCCAATTGACATCAATTGAAGGCATCAAACCTTAATTAAACCGTTCATCGAATGGGACAAAAATAAGTAAATTGCTAAACATAGAGATACTTCTAACGTATCCAGCAGTTAGGAATCGTTGTAATTTGGTTGTATTAATTATTATCGGCCTATTTAAATGAAATTTAAATTGAAATTTCCACCTCGAATCCTAACACTGTTCTCTCACCACTAATTCTTTATCCTTATAGTCCCAATGGATTATATATCATTAAGATGGAGAGATTTAAAAACTATTCGTGATTAAAAGTTTACTCACCACGTCACATCGTCCACCTGTAGCGAACCTTAAAAATTATTTTATTAAAAGTTATCTACCGAAAACGTTATTTTAAACTAAATTATTTCCTGGAAATTCTTGGACCTGTTACAGCCTTACGAGCAGCTGGGGAGGAATTATTTATTTTTTCAGAATCAATTGTTTATTTCATTTAAGAAATGTTTATGTTCCAATTGAGCTTTAACTGTTTATTTATTTATTTAATTTTTACAAACGCTATTTTTCAAATTAATTTATTTCTGATTACAATAACAAAGTTTTGTTTTAATTAGATTGAATTAATTTTCTATTGACTTACTGCATAAGATTAAAAGAACTCTTCATTATTTATTTAGTATTCTTCTGGATTTTATAAATTTTTTTGCTTTTATTTTAATACTTTCCTAAATTATTACTACAGTTTGGAAAACTATTATTGATTGATTTTTATTGCAGATAAAGTTTTAATATTTTCATGAACACTTCTGAACTAATACACGTACATAATTATAGGAAAATGGTGGGAGTTATTTTTCTTCTTAAAGAAAAGAAAAGAGTTACCAAACAAACTAAGAAAACAATGTGTAAAGCATATCAATTAATTTAAAGATCAACTTTCTAACAACAACCAACCACAGACAACTGACAGAAAGTATCTGATGAAAAATCATCAAAAGTTAAATGATTATTTTTCTTCTCTTCTTGTAACATCCTTGAAATAAATGTCAGTTGCTTAAGAACTATAAATGTTGAGGGCTTCTTGTGTACTTTTCTTGCTTTTTTCTTTTTTATATCTTTCACTGAATTCACTGATGCAACGTTTAACAGTAGAAAAACTATTTTGTAAGATAAAAAAAGTTTCTAACAAATATTTTCGCGGAATCACATGCTGAAAAATGTAACTTTTAGTTGCAACAAAGTTTTGTGTTTTATTTTAATCGTATGCACACGACTTATGTGTGGTAAAAATTTGTTCTGTACAATTTGTTTATATTAAAAGTGGGAAATGTTTGCTAGTGAAGTACTTTAAGTACGACAGATACTCGTAATATCCTCTCATTCATTGTATGCATCTTGTGGTGCGTTATTAATTGCACACTTTAGTTTCAATGTCCCCTAAGCGATATACATAAATATTCGAGCGATTACAAAAACTGAATTTAACAGGGACAAATGAGGGAAAATTATTATTTTGTTATAACGATGCAGATATATCTGACTATAAAAGCGAATCGTGCAATGCCTAAAACTTTCATTACTATAATATAACTGGAACTGCGGTAAGCGATAACTTAGAGACCGGCTCATCCTGCAAATTGCTTTCTTGTATATAATTCTCTCCAAGCGGTGGGAATTTTCTAGTTCGATATTCTTGACCTGGCGATCTTTGGCTTTGCATATTATTTTCCTTTAGTCAAAATAGAATATTGTTATTAAACTTTGTACTCGTACTCGAAATGTGGGTTTCAGAATAAATTGCTACTTTTAATAGCATCATTTTTCCGTATCAGCTACCAAATGTTGTCAGTTACATAAAGCAGCAAGTGTCTAACAAACTGACGACCAACTGCGTTCGGACGGCAACAATTATTCACGTTGCATTACAACCAAAGCTAGCAAGGATATACACGTACACACTGCACATACAGACATAAGTTTGTATGCAAACAACTGAAACACTATTAGCAAATGGTTGATATATTTACCCCACCCAACTACTGAACACTACGGGTGTGTGAGCACATTCGCATTTACATAAAATAAAGTGTGTTAAACTTCAACACGTTAAAAATGAAAAACTGTACTTTTGGGAATTGTCCGTTTATGCACGAGCATAAGCCCACCTTTCCTTGCATTATATCGATAACAGGAAACATTGAAAAGGGTGTGTGTGTGACGGTTTTGTGTATGTGTGTAGCTGTAGTGAAAAATCATTCATTGGACCATAAACATGTCTAGGGGGAACATCCGCCTACCATGTTCATCAGTGATACTTATTTGAATGCTCCTACAAAACGAAATCATTCATTTCGCAACAACACAACGTTGTACATATATTCGCCTTAAATGGAGCTGTCATTGTTTTCGTTTGGTTTCGTTTTATTTTACTTTTTTTATTTCAATTGTTCCTTTATGCTACATTGAATCGTTGAATGGAGGTAGTAAAAAACGAATTTTAAATGAAACAATAACAACTGCTGCAACTCAGGGCATGCTGCAACTGAAAGCATGAACGGCAAGGTAACAAAGTTGCAAGTATGCGCTGGTGTGTACATTCATGCACACTTTGACGCATGCACACATCCATGCATACAAAACACATACACACATCGCATTTATCAAGCAGCTAAAACAATTGAAAACGGAATGACTAATAGAATTCTTACACAAATTAATATAAAACGATTTCCATGTCTCCCAACGATTCCCATTAAAACGATCTACCGCGATGCTTAAAACACAAACCATCTGTAACGTGTTTTACGCAAATCCCCACTTCAATCTCAACTGAATACGCCATTTCTTTGTTTGTCTCTTATCAAGGACTTCAAGTTTACGAGTATATTTTCTAATCGCGCTTTATTTATAATCATAAGAGCTTAAGAGGTAGAAATCCTCTAATAAATAAATTTAATTTATTTATGAAAATATTTAGTTTTTCAAGTATTTCTTTTCTAAACTTAAGACAACAACATCAGCAATCCTCTCAACAAAACAATAAGCTTAAAATCAAAATTAAATCTGCTTAAAAGGATTGCAAATATTCCAACTTGAAGTGCAAAAAAATAGTTGCATATTTTTGATATTAAAAAAAACTAAAATATATATTTTATCAAACGATTTGACTCCAATATATCTCAAAAGTTTATAAAGCGTAAAGACTAGCAAAAAATTTGACTATTTTTCTTTTTTTAAGCAAATAAATAAACATTTTCTTTTGGAAATTTATATTCAAGCAAACTAAGATTTGATTTTCTTTTCAAAATAAAATTGCAAACGAAAATTTTAAATTTATCTATGAAAACATGCAATTAAAAGTTGTTTGAAAACTACAATTTCAAGTGAAAAAATCTATTGAAACATAAATAACTTGCGGCGTATTGAACTGTCTTTTCAATTCGTTTTCTTTACGAATTACGAAAAAGAGGCCGTTTATGACAAAATTTTATTTACAGGAGTTTCGTCAGACTTTGAGTTAAAAAGAAGGATCGAAATTTACAGGATTTTCTTGAAATTTTCTTTTTTCTTAACGAAATACTGCGGTTTTAGTCTACCATAAGGCAGCACGAAAAAAATCTAAAACCCCAATGACTCGTAACAAACGTTTAAATTAATATCTTTTCTAACAACGAGCAATTTCCATTTCTTAGTCTACATACAAAAATGATTGTGCCATGCGATTAGGAGTCAACGGGACTCATTTTATTATTCAGATTGAATGATTTTTTTCGATTCCGCTTATAAGACTATAATTTCTATAATTCTTATATTAATTCTTAAATTATATTTCAATATCTTCACCAATCAATATGCCATTCCAGCAAAAACATAATTTCTAAATATAAAAATTTTGCATAATAATATATAAAGGAAAACAGTTTTAGTGAATATCCATCCGACTTTATCAATTAAATGCTCCCGCTGCAAATCGGGCGGTTTTGACACTGTTACTACAAACATACCCCCAAACATCAGTATACAAAACAGATTTAATTAAAATACTTTTAATTACTTTGAGATTCAATAGCCGACTGTATGTATGCATGTCGCATATGCACATACACACATACATTCGTACGTACAAAATTTTACATGTGAAGTTACATATTTTATTAACAAAAACAAATGCTTTTAATAATATACAGCAGTTATATACATACATTTTGTCCTTTATTTTTGTATCATTCAATTATTATATTATTGTCATAATAAATCAATTACTGGCAGTAACGACATTCTAAGTGTTAACACATGTTTGTGACATCGATAAATCCACAAGGAAATGTTTTCTTTTACTTGACAGAAATATTCTTGTTTCCATGAAAGCGGAAAACAAAATTTATTACATAATCTGTAGTATATAGTATTACATGTATGTATGCGTGTACTCGGGCTATAAGCAGTATGAAATCAATTATTTTTAGTTGAAATTAATTTAAATCTTATGCCTTAAAAGCGCAAAATGAAAACCTTGGCATCTATTAACTTCAATATTTTATATAGTTCATTGGTTTGTTTCTGAATAATTATTTTTAAGGATATTTGCCAAGTGTTGTGTATGCAGCCAACATGTTAGCAACAGACCAAAACAAACATTTGTTTTATGTATTATATATGTTCTACCTACCACACCCTTAACATGTTTTAACTCATTTGTAGTTGTATTTGTAATTGATATCAAAGTTAATAGACACAAGTTATTTATGATCTTCTTATAAACTTTGTTGCTAAGGTTATGAAGTATTAAATCCTCTTATGATAATAAACTCATGCATTTATGGGACTCATTAAATTTGTTTCTGTCACAAAATATCTTTTGTTTTGCATAACGATTAATTGAATTCACCCGTTGAGAATTTCAGGTTAATGTCAGTAAAATAAAAAGTTTAGCTTTCAGCTTTTGTAAATAAGATCCATGTTAATATATAAATGTCATGACATTATATTTATCTATGTACGATTGTGTTAGAAGCAAATAAAATGATTTATTCGCTAATTTGCAAAATAAAACCAAGTCTGAATATATTTGCGATACATCTTCGTTTGAGCGCAAAGGAATTGATATGGAAAGTTACAAGGAAAGTTAAGAAATTCGTAAATTTCCCAACAAATTTATAAAACTGCTGGGAAAGATATCAGATCAGGTCAAAAGTAACAACCGCCGGTTCTTTATGATAAATTAAAGTTTTGGAATTGCTATTTGCTTGAAGTTTTGCATAGATTTTGTAGGAGGAATCTTTTTCTAATTTCTAATTAATAAGAAGCAAAAGCTATTTCTAATTTTTATTTTTAATTTGTTAAATAAGATAAAGGAAATATCTCCACATTTTTCCGAAGAAGCTGTTCAAAGACGTGGCAAAATGCTTAACATTTAAAAATAGATATACATTTTCTACACAAAAAGTTTTTAGGTCTGAAATTATATAATAATAATAACAATAATAATAATAAAAGGTCAGAAACGTCTCTCTTTGTTAAAAAAAAAAATAAAATATGTGGTATTTTTCTGGTTGGTATCGCACTGTTTTAGAGGTTGCAGCGTTGAATTTTTCAAAACTGGTAACACTTGCAAATGTCTTCAATTATTGTATAACATTTAAAGAATTCTTTAAGCCAAATGCAATTTTTATGCATTTACAAAAGCTGATAGATAAATTTTTGAAAATTTCTTGTAATAATTGAAAGGGGGTTTCAAGTCATACAATGCATATGTAACCCGGATAACTCTAAAAGTGAGGACAAAGCAAACAATACCAGCCGAAGAAATTCAAGTTCATACATATATAGAACATAGACCAAGAACCTCTTGGTATCAATGTTGTTTCAAGTATCTGTTTCTTTGTGTGAATCAAATATCTTCAAATCCCAAATAAATTTATTTTTAATATCCTGATTAATGCCACACTTATTTCTGAATTAAATTATAGAACGTAATACTGCTCTTACATATTTTTCTCCTGAAATCACTGTTCAGTTGTGTATCTAAAACGGATTTCAGCAGAGTACTCTTTTGTAACCTTTTTAATTAAAATAGTTTTTTCAATTGTTATTTATATTCTTTTATAAAATTGTGTATTTGTGTACAGACACATATTTGCATACACACTTCTTACACGTACTTCAGGCATTAAACAACAACATGTAATTAACAACGGCTTTGCCATTGTGAATACATACGAGTGCATGCAAGGAAATTGTACATTAAAAGTTGAGAAACAATGATTTTTTGTTCCAGCAGCTGCAGCTATTGTTGTTGCAGATTCAAGTTATCAATATTTGAAATGCACTTGCCCTCTTACACTCGCATGCACACATATACAAATGCACACTTATTTACACAGTTAACAGGTATAATGGGTTCCAATTTTCAAAACGTGTACCATTCCATATCTGTATGGATATGTGTATCTGTATGTGTGCTTACTTATTTATGCATACAATTCAATATCAATACGAGCAGTTAGAGAAAATCAACAGTTCTGTTGATTCAGTATGGCAAAAGAAATAATATCATTATCAAAATTGAAAGCGTACACACACTTAAACTGACATTCACTTGCACAGAAAATTTCAAAAGCTTAATAAACAAAAGAAAATTTCAATTTCCAAAATATAAAAAATAAATATGTTAAAAGGAATTTTAATAATTGCAACTAAATTGAATGATGTGAAATGAAAACACTTACCATTTCTCAGAGTTTCGCACTGAATTGTCTACAATATTGCAAAGCAAACTTCCTGCCATATGCTTGAAACTCGAGTAGAGATTTCTGTACAACTACGAGCAGCTTGTGGTAGCAATTTACACTTGAATGATTTCTTTTCCAAATGCAACCACTTTTTCTAGGAATAGCTGTTCGATACTTTGCCGTGAATTGCACATATTCTCTGCAAAGGATCTTAACAATTTGATTGAAGTTTTGTATGAAGCAGTACTAACCCCAGTTAGTGACTTGTTGTCGAATCTTTTATATTTTTCATTTTACTCAGGCAGTAATGAAGCGATAGACAATGAGAAAATTGTTGAATGCTTTAGTTCTTGCTTAGAGAAGTTTTCTTATTTAACCGTTCAACTACATGTAGTCTGTGTTCACCAGGTTGAACTGAATTTAATAAGAAAATAGTATCTGTGGCAAACTCAACATGGTTCTCAAAAGCGTGTGAGTGTAACGCAGAAAGCTTTTTTCCCATGTGCTTGTGATTTGGGGTAGCTACTTCATATACGCATTCTCCAAATGAGTACAACAAGTTGTTGGAAAACAAAGCAACAGGAGGTATTTTTCTATATAGAAAGGAAAAAGCTTTGAACTTTCATCTTCTACGAAAGCTTCCATGTTCCTCGTTTTGTTGGTTTTTTGCTGTGCACTTTACAAGGGAGAAATCAACACCCACATGATTCCATATATTTGATTGGTACTCGTGCAAATTCTAAAGCTCATTTTTTATTTCATTCATATTGTTTTTATGGAATTATTATAATATTCATATACAGTGCGGACCCGGTTAACGCAACCAGTAGAAATTTTTGGGCTCAATGCCTGTTTTCGAATAAAAAGCTTATTTTAAATCAAACAAAAGGTTTATTAAAAAGTTGCTCATATATTTTTAATTGTACACACTGTTGATTTATGAATTTTGTATTTACTGCAGATCGTTTTCACAGGTATGCCACTTTCAAGCTTCTTCAGAACTTCGCTCTTTTGTTTCTTTGTTAGTTAGTTGTCACTACAGGCATCTCATATCTCACTAAATTAACCACTCAAATCAACGCATATTTCAAAAACAGAAGCACCACGCAAAAATTCTTTGTCATTTAATATCAAAATAATTTTTGTAGGTAGACATACGATTTCATGTACAAAAAATTTATTGTTTTGAATTTGCTTTGAATTTTATAGTTTCGAGTAAAAAAACAAAACGAAAGGGAGAACCTTAACTTTGTTTGCGAACTTGCGTTAATTGAGGTTTTCGAAAATTTGCTTTAACAGAGTCGCCAATGTTGTGTATTGGGAATATCGCGGTGTTGCGATTATCGGAGGTTGCTTTAACCGAGTCTACACTGTACACACACACACACACATATATATATATGTCATAGATTCACCACACACATACTAAATTATTTCAACAAGACTGTGCATGTTTCTCTCTCACTCTCTCTTTGTCACTCTTGCTCTTCAATAAAGTCCTGTATAAGAAATATAAATTATTTTATGGCCATTTTTATCCACGAACACCTACACAATTTACAAAGAATATGAACAACAAAAAGTGTACAAGAGTTGCTGCTCGGGTTAGTTTTGCCAGTTCGTGGGTAATTACACAAATTGAGTTTCACCTTTTACATATTCATTTGTGAAACGCTGTAAATTGCTCTCAGGTGTAAGACACGAACAATTAGAAATCCATTTGTATGACAAAATTAGTTATGAATATTAATATTTTACTTCCATTTCATTTTGAATAAAACGTAGACACTTTTATATGAATGCATGAGTATTGGTCCTGCGGAGCTAATAATAATCACAATTGCCTATTGGGATTTGTTAAAAAAAACAGTTTGTTATTCATGAAGCAGAGGAGGAAGAAGAGAAACTAGCACAGTACATGTCATAGATTCTCAGAGACTAGCAACTGGTTACATGTTTGAATGAGATCGAAAACTTGTTCGTGGCGTTATCAATGAATCAGCTAACTGATATAATTAAAATACTCCGTGATAAGTTCTAGACCTAAACTTAAGACACGGAGGACAACGTTAGTAGCATCTTGCGGTATGAAATTTAGTGAACAATATATCCTTTTTTAAACCCGCCATGACTCAGAAACATTTTGTAACACTCCCATTTTTGCTAGATATGGAACAGAGATTTTACAATACCAATGGGGTATATGCAGCCGATTTTCTAGAACATGTGCTCCTCTTGGCTGGTGAAAATAAGGATAATGGTTCACTTCTTATTATTACAAATACTTTCAAAACACGAAACGACAGAAACACTTTATCAATGCCGAGTTTGGTAACAAGTTTTCTTTATAACTAAACATTTTATCTACCTGAGAGTTTGCTCATTAAATAAGCTTCTTTAATTAATTTTTAAATATTCGGCTATTGCGCTGTGATATTTGCACGATAAATAATATTTTTGCCAAGATTTTTGTCTTATGCCCTCTAAGAGACAACTTAGTTCGTTACTGTGTCTAATGACACATCCCTGAATCATTGATCATGTAATCAACAGATCGGTTCTATTGATAATATAACTTTTATTTTCATCTGCTGCAGTTATTAAATAATAGCCAAAGCCTAAACATCCAATTATCTGTAATAGAATTAAAATTTTAATTGTTCTCGCATTAAGGATAGAGTTGAAAAACTGCCGCGGCAACACTGGCTCAGTTTTAGTTTCTTTTCTAATAAAGTAATTTTGTTTTATACTTATCTGAGTTTGTCTTTGCTTTTTACTTCAAATTAAATGCGGTTTATAAGATATTTTATTAAATAAGAAATAATATATTCTATTTATTTTCGAGTTATTTTAAATTAAAAGTTAATTGTAAAAACATAATTCAGTGATGTGTGGTAAATTAATTTACTGACTCTTCAAAGCAAATACACGAATTTTATTATTTACTTTTATTTATTTTTATTCGTTCTATAAACGTTGAAATATTTAAAAGCCACATCAATGGTTTTATTTTATTGCAACGTACGAATGATTTTAAAGCAAAAGCTCGCTCTCGAAAGTGTTAATTAATAAAATATCAACCTTAAAAACAAAATCCAAGCGCAAAGTTCATTAATATTCTCTTTTCCTTTAAACTGACTGTTGTTTCTTAGGTTATTTGGAAGGCTGCTCTTCTTCTTGTTTTTCAGGAAAAACATATTCTACATCTGTGGAATATTTTGCTCTATTTAGTTAAATAAATATTAAGTACCAGCAAATATTTAGTAGCACATTCCGATCCGTAGGGCTCTCAAAGTACAGCACTGAATTACATAATCACGCTTTTCACGATTCTAAACAAACAACTTATCAATAGAAAAGGACTGATCAAAAGTAATTTTTCCTTCTAGTTGTATAGATTGTACGACTATTCATTGTTGGGGCTCAGTTGGAAAATCATGCTTTCAATTGTTGAAAAATAGTTGGCAAAAAATAAAATATTGAAAAAGCTCGGAAATAAATCCTGGTAAAAAATAAGTTCAAACGCTTATGATGTTCTTGTATTCCATCTGGTTCTAATAATTTTCATTTTATTGTTCTCGGGAAGAAATGTTAATGTAAATAGGACAAAATTGTTAGGAAATCTATTATAACTTCTATGGAGTAAAGAAATTAAATTAAAAACTTAACATCACTTATTCGTAACCTGCTGGCAACAGCAGGTTACAAAAATTCAATTGCGAATTTAACAGAATGTTTATTAATTCTTAAATTAGAGGAGTTTAATAGGGGACTGACCACTCATATGAATGTGTATATTTTTATGAACATATTTTCAATACCCTCCTCCTATAAAATATTAATTTCAATAAATGAGTCGGTAAATCTGTGCGACCAAATTCATGGTCGCCGTAGTTATTTCACCTCAACTATTTATATTTAGCATATAAATAGACAACTTACCTTTTTTATATTCCTGCAATCTCTCTCATATATAAAACTATTCCATTTTTTGCACATCCAAGAAGAAGAGGGCATACACGTAGTTTGCTATATTTACATGGGGATGTATGGGATATATTCTTATTTTGTCTACTATAAACTTTTTTAAATGATTTGTTTTTTATATTTTATTTATTGTTCGAAAATGTTTGTGATACTTTTATGATTGTTTTCTATTGATTTTAAACAGAATCGATTTAGATTTGCATATAAAAATTGCTCATAATGTGTATGTACAAGTACATGTGTGTTCATACAAGCACAGAACTATCCAGAGCGATAACAACACCAATAAACGTTAAAAAATGCGATTATTATAAACGTAACAATTTTTTTTTCAACATTCTACGATGACCAGCAGAATAACAGTGTCATGAGGCAATAATAACAACAACAACCTCAATCTTATGAAGAGATAACAAGCGGTTCCTTTTTAAACTGACTGTTTAATATCCTGACTGCCTGCTCGTATTCAGTCTATTTTTGTGCTTGTCATCATTGAAAATAATGTTTTAAAAATGTAATAACATTTTGTTTGTTTGTGTAGGTGTGAATTTCAGGCTGCCTTGATATATGAGACATAAAAATAGGGGTGCGTCTCATAACGGAGTTACTTCGGGGACACCGATATATCGATTGCAACTGAAAGCAAATACGGTGACAAAGAGTGACTTTCTCTTAACTAAAAGTGATCGAAAATTATCAGGAAACATGACAAGTCTTGATCTTGCAACAGAATCAATTTGAGCTTGTGGGATGGGAAGGTTCAAATGAAAGAAAAATCGTAAATCTTAGAAGGATAATCTTTGGAAAGGGTATAGTAATTATTTACACTCCTGCGGAGAAAATAAGCGCAGCTTTTGAATAGATTCACATACAATATTTTATAAAAATATGGTGCAATAAAAATTAGCTGTGATTTCAATGTTACTTTCTTTAATTTGTTGGAAACACAATTTATACTCCGATACCAATAAAGTTGTTTTTAAGGCTTTAACGAACAGCTGAGTGCACTATTCATACAAGCCACACCCTGCTGTTGCTAAATTTCGGAGTTTCGCAACTACTCGAGCAGCATATTTAAAGTTGAAACACTCAAAAATTCGGCCTGGCATGAAAGTTAATTTGTTATTTATTCTTATTAAGTTTTTCTGGAGTTGATAAATCGCTAGACTTTTCTCAAGTTATTGAAAATATTTGTAAAATCAATCGTTCGATTTTTATATGAAAACGAAAGTTGTTGGAATTTTTTATACATTTTTGTTTTCTTTCAGAAAGTCAAATCAAAACTTCAAGTATGTCTTGCTTTAGAATGTAAGCAAACTGAAAATTACGTTTGAAGTTAAATGCTAAAAGCACCGGTCAGAATTTCGCAGCATGATTACCCCAAGCACACACGCACACCTAAAACTGCCATGCAGTATTTGTGTGGGTGTGCTTTTCGTATATTCTCTTGTTATTATTTAAGATTATTTCTGTATTACTATTCATGTCATAAGAAAAAAAACCAAAAGCTTCGCACAGTGATGACGTAGTTTATATTTGTTATGGTGGTTGCAAATAACTCAATCTATATTTCCATATTATGACTGCCACATTCTCATTCTCAACTGTGTTAGATGTGGGTTGTATGTAATTTATCTACAAGCGTCGATATACAAGTTCACCCATATAATTTTTACAAATGTTTCGGGGTTATTTTTAGGAAACTCAATCCACCACTCTTTTGCCCGGCTTCTCTTGCCTCCCACCACTAGTGGAACTAGAAGCCGACCGAATTTGCGACAGAATTATAACGTAAAAATTTGAAAGCGAAGAGATTAACTTGTTTAAATACAAGTCCATTTACTCAATTCTGAAATTTATTTTTCATTCATTTCTTTATAAATCGAAATTGGACTTATTGATTGCAAATCGATCAGTAAGAAATAAATTTTCAATTAATTGTATCTTCTTTATCAACCCGGTGTTGTTAAAGGAATTTAGGCTGGCTTTTAATTAAAACAAGGAGATAACTGATACTGATAGAATTCGCTTAAGCACAGAGCCACACCAACTTTACGGTCAACACTGTTGATAACCAAGCTTACTTTAACATCGCTCGATTGAGGTTAGAAGAGTTACCCGAGACATACAAATAATTGCTTCATTGTCTTCATAGCATGTACGAATGTGACCAACCAACCAAAATTTACTATTAGGTGGGCCTCTCGCAAAGCAGCGATTAAAAAAGCACAAAAACTCTTCGTCGCATTTTCTGTTTCCAAGGAAAATGTCAAACAGCAGTTCTAACTTTTTCAAATATTCCTTGAAGAAGACATATTCTTAGCATCCTCTGGAATAAATCTGACAACACCTTAATAAATTCTCATAGACTCGAGTATATTCAGCGACATTTTATCATTCCATTTCCTTCCTTTCTGTTTACTTGCACACCTAAAGCCTGCGTCTGTATGTATGTATGTGTGTATATGTTTGTACAAACGCTTGATTGTATTCCATGTTTTTGCAGTAATTTGTTTGTACACGGCAGGCAATTCACGTAATTGAGCCACAATGTACGTCATTTACTTCGCCCATTTTATTAGAAAATATTTTCTTTTCAGCCCTCGTCTACATTTTAAATAATTTTGAATAGACTGCAGAAAAGAAAAATAATAATAGAATTCATCATTGGAAGGGATATGAAATGGACTCATTAAAAATATATGGAAAAGCTTTGAAGTTTTCTTCTTCGTATTTTTGTAAATATTTTTATATCTCCAATTTGCTGGCTTTTGGTTTAATGTAATAATACAACATATTGTTCAGTTTTGCCAAAATATATTGAAATTTTTGGCAAAGACTTTAAGAAACTGCCGTGGAAGCAAACTGAAAAAGTAATACAAAAGCTTTTTATTGCCTGGGTTTTATATTTGCACTGTTTCACTTTTCAATTTCACTTTCACTTCATACAATATTCTTATTCAGCTTATTTTTTGTTAAAATTTTCATCGCAGCAGCCAAAATTGTTATTTGTTCTCTTGAAAAAAGTATGACCTTTAAATTTGTTTATTTTTGCATATAAAAAACTTGTGCTGAGTTATTTTAGTAAAAATTTTTTTAAGATTGGAAATACTATTTAGTTAAGAACTCTAGTGGAATTTCATACTCTCCAACACGATGTTGGCTGACTACTAACGAAGGACTTCTGTCCTAGTGAAACGTTTTTATGATTGTATGTCGTGGCAAAATTTTCCAGCGCAAACACAAAGTCTTTCGTTTACACTACACCACAATACATATTGAATGTTACGCTCACGCACGCACCATTTTCTTTGTTGTTGTTTCTGTTTCTGTTTCTACGTGTTAGGAAGAGGATGTAAAAGAGCAGGGGGAAAGACAAAATACTCGCCCATAAGAAGATTTCAATTTCTAAAGTTGTGTTCACACGACTCGTCCGTATGTATTCCCTTGTGTATAGTATGATGTGTACATGTGTACGAGTGCACATATAAAAATATATTCGTACATGCCAGGATATAGCGCGTAACAAATTTTGTTTTGATTGCGATTGCGAAAAATCCCGTGGGCTCCAAATGCTATTGTGCCATTTGCTTTAAACATTCCCTTATTCGACACATGTCTTTCATCCGGGATAAGAGTTTTTTCACAAGTATGCAAATAAGCAAAACTTAAAAAAATAAAGGATATTTCAACAAAAACACTTCGTGTGAGCGCACTTCCAAAAGCTTTTGCATTTCGCCGTTGAAGCAAGTGCGAGTAAATGTGTACAAAATGTCAAACATCGTTGGACAAAAGAAAAAATAATAACTGCGGCATACGTGTTGGGGAAGGGGAAGTTCAAAAGTTTGCATGAAATTCTTGAAACATAAATTTTTCTTAATTTTTATACCAAATTGACATAAACAATTTTCTTAAATACAAAATGAGTTTATGTTTTTATTTGTATTCGAAAATCCGATTCTTCTGACAATAAAATTTTTTATAATTTTTAAATAGCGAAATATCTGAATCAAACAGTTTCTAATTACTTTTTCTGGCGAATTTTGGTTTTCAGTGAAATGTCGGTCCGAACATTTTCAATGGAAGCGAGCTTGTCAAAAATGGTTTTGATTGATCTTGCAACCAGTTTAACTGCCATATTTTAAAAGTAGATTTTCTAAAAAACAAAATTTAATGAAATTTCAATTAACAAAATACTTGCGAGTTGATGCAATTTCAATAAATGTACAATTTGAATAGAAATTTCGATTGATATCGAAAGCCGCCCTAACCCCCTGCTGTTTCGGATTTTTTTTTAAATGTTATTTCGCGAAACGGAAATTTAAAAAGTCATAAAAATAATTGTTGTTGATTTTAATGTTGATTCCATATAACTTATCCCTGACGAATATATTTCAAAATCTGTTGCAAAATTACCAACAGACAGAAAGCGAATTAATGAAAGACACAGAAGTATAACAAATCTACTCTTCATAAAAAAGGGCGAAGGCCACGCAGGACATATTCAAATAAAAGAATCAGGGAGGCTCAAGTTAATGTTCAATCGCCCAAATATATTTGCTTTAAATATTATTTGCACGATCGAAGAATAGCGTGTGACTTTGCTAACAGACCACAAAAAATCATTGCGATCGGCCAGTAAATATTACACCCGTTAGTTTTATGACTCCTCAAAGCGATGAAATTATTTGTGTCAGATCTTTGAAATGAAAGTGAATATTTTGCCTCAAAAATCATTTATAGAATTAATTCCTCCAAAATAATGGTCGCTTCACGAATTCCGATGATTTTAATAGAAAATAAAAACATATACAAATCAACTCTGGTGATTTCATTAAAAGTACACAAATACAAATAGTGTGAAGAAAAAAGTTGTAAACTTACCTTAAGAAGTACTAAATTGTCTGGTTAACGAAATAACTTTTTCAATAATTTACTCCGCTATTGTCCTCTTATGCTCGTTGTTGTTTTTTGTTCACTCATTTATTCGTTCCTATTCATATTTTTTTGTTTTAGTTTGAAATGAAATTTGTTAACACTCTTACATTAGCACGACTCAATTGCTGAGTTAAATAATAATTATAGAAGTATTATTTTTTAATAAAAAATTTCAACGTGTTTGCTTGCTTTGCTTACATCTTCTTAGCGTTTTGATAGCGACTACTTCGTGGAATTTGACAGCTGTTTTTGCTCCATCTAGTGAAAATGCTCTTTTTTTAACACAAAAGAAAAGCAACAAAAATAAACTCGGCAAAGCTCTGAAGCTGCCACTTATTGATTTTTAACAGTCGAACGCAGCCAGTTACAGAGTAGATAAGACCGAAAAACTGAAATAAAGTTTTACGCAACAGTTTGTGATTAAGAAGGAATTGGTAATGAAAAATAGTACGAAACTGAGAGTAAAATTAAAACAAAAAGCTTTTCCAGCCGAAAAGTATTATTGCATTTGTGTCTTTGTAGTGGAACACATGCGCATTTGAACCCTTGGGGAAACCGCCTGTTGCCTTCTAATATTAAATACTTGCGATTAGTCTTATATAAAGGCATCTTAAAGACCCCAAATCGTTGTTATAAATTACGCATGTATTTGTTTGTATTCAAGTTGATGCAAATATTTTTTAATAATCCTAAATAACAGCACATCTGCTGTCAAACAATAAATTTTATAAGAAAAGTGCTTGAGAAAGTATGTGTTAATATGCATGAAAGTTGGTATTTATTAGGGGGAGTGAACGGGTGGGGGTTTTGCATGAAAGAGTAAATTAAATGACTTAAACAGCCACTTGTTGTTGCTTGCTTTTGCTGAGAAACGTGGTAAATGCCAATAACATGACTTCTCTATTCGACTTCCGTCAGGACATGGTGTCATAAGAAGATTGTGGAAAATACTTGGAATTTTCTTCTTGTCTGTCATTGCACAAATTAAGTTTCCCTACATTCGATGTCATTAACGTCTTATTCATGGTTTTGCTTCAAATATGTTTCTGTAATAACTGATTTGTTTATTAAACTAAAAAATATTTTCTATTCCACCGTTCATCGTAAAAGTTTCCACTCTAGCGGAAACGTTTATCCTTGGCCATTTTTTCCAAACAGAGTAACTATTTAATGAAATCTGCTCTTAGTTTTCCAAAATTCAACAAATTGCTTTCTTCTCCCAGGAATAAAATACATAAGAAATATAAGTGGCAATTTTGCTCACTGAGAAGAATAAATCTAGAAAACTTCTGCACTGAATGAGGGCTACATACTTCTGAATACAAAAACTATAAATTTATAAAAATAAATTCGTATCACGAGAAATAAAAAGTCATCATCGCAAGTTACTCACATTATGATTTAATTATGTTTCATGTTACCATCTTTGCTTTCACAAAAAAGACATGCTTCTGCGGAAATCTACTGAATTGTTCATGCCTTTGAAACAATCAATTGATGATAGATGGAACTCCATTGTATAGAAGTTCAATACGGATGAAGGGATCGCACTCTAATATATGCCCGTTTTCATTTGTGGTACATACGAACAACTTGTTTTGCAAGGGACGCTAATTCGGTATACCTATTCAACAAGCAGGCGCCAGCTGAAGCCAGTTTAAGATATTTCCAAAAAAGAGAAAAAGTACCCGCATTCTTGTTATGCTGATGATTTTTGATCAGTGGGCTCCTACCCCTGATAATATGAATATGTGCTTTGTTTTATAAAACCATAAAAATTGTTTTAGTTGTGGTTTTGCTAACACTTAATGTTTTAATTAATACTTTTTTATATAATTATTATGATTAAATGCGTTGCGTGATCTGGATATCGGAAATTTGCTTATCCTGCGACGTGGAACAGGATAAATACCTATTTTTATGTTATTGTTTTTATATAATTATTTTTCTTATTCTTAAAAATGCAACTATTATTATTATAATTAAAAATTTTTTGCTCTTTCTATTTGTTAATATATTTTCAGATGTTCAGAATTCAAGGATGTAGAATAAAATGGAAGGCTTTGTATCTTTGACGAAACTCGCAGAGTTTTGTGGAACTAAATGAAATTTCTATAAAGTTTTGGCCATGGACAGACAGTTTCAGAAAGTATTGATGTCAGTTACGGAGATTTCTTGCAAACTCGATGGTGATTTTGAAGCGTGTTGGGTGTACCGATTATCGATTTGGTGATAGGCCAAGTTATATCGCTGCGGTCAATGATATCAACACGCATGTAATATATACCACTTCCATACTTGTGTACATGACAATGCTCTCAAGTGGAAGGGGCCTAATTGGACTTGTGTGACCAAATTATTTTCCTATTCACATATGCGGAATGATAGTATGTTCACACGGACATATAAATTCGTGCTTCGCTCTCTTTTTGAAGACTCGCACTTAAATCATGTTTTAAGCAATATGAGTATGGTCTCCGAAAACAAAGTTCTGAGAGAAATGCAACTTCCTATTTTCTCAATTTACCAGAACTCTAGCTGCCAAGACAAGAATTGTGTAAACAAAAAAATTATAATCAAACCTAAATTTATTAATTAGACACAAGAAACCTAAATTTATATTTTAATATTATTTGAGCAAAAGATCCACTTAATTTTTTATATAAAAAACTTATAACTCTGTTTGTATATTCCAATATTTCACTTCCGACAATGTGTAACTTCTTCAGGGATATTAAAAAAACAATGTTTACAAAAATTATGTTCGATAATTAATTTTAAGTTGTTAAGTCAAAAAACTATGAAAAAATGTTTGAAACATACATGCATCTTTGAAATGAAACAAAATAGTAAAGACGAAAGCATCTATAACGTTTCATTTCATATGTATGTATGTTTCAAAATATTTTTTTGAATTTTTGAATTTTTGAATTAACAATTTAAAATTAATTTTCAAACATAATTTTTTTAAATATTTGTTTCTTTTAATATCCACGAAGAAGCTACACATTATTGGTAGCGAAATATTGGAATATAATATAAAATTTATATTGAAATCACACAAAATTTATAAAAAGCAAACCAAGAGTTGCTTCATGAAATTCATTCATAGTATGACAACTAAAATACTATTCGTTTTTAATCATGAGGACCCGAGTTCAAATCTAGGAACTTGTTTTTTTTTTTTTTTTTTAATTGGTGGCATATATTAATAATCTACCATCATCAACTTGAGTTGGTTTTTTTTAACTTTGTAGGGGCTAAGTCTCGGCTAACTTTGTTCTGTAAGTTGTATGCTGTATGCTGGTCACTAAACACACTTTTTAATAGTGCTGCATTTGTACTATTATTCAATGTTAAACAATTTCATACACATATTGAACAATAACAACTAATTGAAAATTGAACTCAATAATGCTGTTAATTGTGATAAACTCAAATATTGTTGATGGCTGAACACCACAATTTTAATAAGTAATTTCAGGACATGAATAATAAATATGTGAATGCTTAATAAAATAATAATAACAGTAATACTAATAATAATAATTATAATGAAAAAAGAATTTAATATTAAAGTAATGCTTAAATAATTTGCATATTATTTACTTTTAATACACAGTATTCATATATAACAGAAGTGTCAGATGATGTAAGTACGTATGTATTCACATGTACATATATACCACAGGCTAGCATGTGTATTCTTGGAGGTAGAAAAAAAGTGGTTGAAAAAGTAAAAACAAGTAAAAAGTCACGGAAAATGCAGCAGATACACTTACAGGGATTGCCAGCAGTTATTATTTACTATTAAACACACCTAAAGGTGTGTGCCTTGACTAAGTACAGGATTATTCACCAGAACTCGAAAAATCTACCTCATTTAGCAACGTCAAATACAGAATAAACTAGTGTTACTCATATAACATCCGTGGCGCTGGTGGAGTGTATCAGGCTTGCAAACGGGAGGTCGTGAGTTCAAATCTTGTGGGGAGATCCAAACTTAAAATTAAATTAAGCTTGATTTTCTTCAACCTAGGACGTTAATAAAATTTGTGTAATGATAATTAAAAGAATACTTAAAATAATAAAATTCATTCTTAAATAAAAGAAAAAAGGTGGTTGTGTGGTGTAATATTGTGCGACCCCGTCAAGCGGTGAAAATCTTCGAATTTACCATTTGATGACGGTGGGAGAAATTAATATATAGAATGTGGGGAAAAATCCGAATGATGCGGCAAAAAAAAGGGAAGGGAAAAAAAAAATGGTTTTTACTTTTTTACGGCTGGAGAGGATTTTTTTATGTATCGTACCAATAATGCACATACTCGCACATACTACATGCATATTGAAAAAACAAAAACCAGTAGAATCAGAAAAATTCGGGCAATAGCATTAAAATGTCAGTATTTAATAAAATGCATTACGTATGCACATGCACGCCTTGCAGACGCCTCTAGTTTAAGAAAATAAAAAGAAACTCGACTCTAATACACATAACCACACGCATATATATACATACATATTGAAAAAACAAAAAGGAGCACCGTAGAATCAGAATTATACGGGCAATAGCATACAAATTTCAGTATTTAATAAAATGTATTTATGTATGCACATTTACGCCATGCAGACGCTCTAGTCTGACAAAATAAAACTCGATTCAAATGGTTTGTATTAACAAACAGTGTTTTTGAGTGGCGGCGCACAAAAATTAAAAGGATTGAATAAAATTATGAAATATGGGATTTTTTTATGAAAATATTTTTGGGATCATTTTCCTTCCTTTCGTTTTCTTTTTTTCCCTTTCCAAAATTTTTTTCCCTCCACAAACAAACCATTAAAAGCGCGCTGTCACTGGGATTTCCACCTCCTTCCCGCGTATGACAAATTTATTCTACTTTACCATTTTATTTCACACCTTGGTGGTATTTTACCACCTGCAACTTTATTTTCTACCTCTTTTAATTTTATTTAACCTTTTATAAATTTATCTACACTTAAACTTGATGCGGATTTGAACTTGGATTCCTCTGACTGCGAAGCAGACACACTACAGCAGCGCCACGAGCTTATATACCATACATTCAACTAATTACCATTTTATTGCTTTATGGCGTTGCTAATTGAGGTCATCTGATTGAAATTGTGGTGAATTACATTTTGCTTAGTCAAGGCACCAACCATACGAAATAAATAATCATTGCTGGTAAT